>JAZKJV010000630.1:0-134013 GCA_037367405.1 Ottelia alismoides
TGGTCTAGAATATTCTATAACATCACATGTATACTATAGTAGCATGGAAAGCACAATTGGACCATCCAAGCTTAAATTATACATCTCACACCTCTAATGCCCTTGAAACCAGGGCATCCAATGTGAGAACAAAGAGAAGTACAAAAAACGAAGGCTCATGTTGTATCTCCTTCGGGTTGGATCTATCTCTCTTGGGTCTCCCATGGATCGCTGCAAAGGCACCATTTCATCCACGAGATTGACATTTTTTTGAAACCCAACCTTAGAGATGTCCACAAAATGGACTACTTCAGGGTGTCATGAGCCTTAAGCTTTGTCATGTTTACCCTTCTTAGAAAGGTCGAGTTCTCACTCGATGTTCATTTACACACCTTACAATGTCAAATGCTAATATTGCGAGATTCTATGGCCTTCTTACAAAAAATTGGCTAACCACCTTATTATATCCCTACCTATGAAGGACAATTGCATAGCTAGTATCAAGTCGATATAACAAATGTCATTTCTTTTAAAAAAATCAACCAACGACATGATCGACATGCATTCCTCCTAATGTATTCATTTAAGGGAGAACAATGATTAAAATATTAAATTGGTTGTGGCTTATTTTTCTCATGAATATCTTGATGTGGATTTGGGAGGGGGATTTTTGAAGGGTAAGAAGGGAGGAAGTTAGGGCGAGGAGATAAAGAGAAACATGTCGAGCCGCGTGTTGAGGGAAGATGACCTGGGGGGAGAGGTGGATTGAAAGGTTAAGAGGAGAAAGAAAATTCAAATGGAAGTAAGGATAAATCTAAGGACTATATCAAATTTAATCTCATTCCATGTTTCATATTGCATAGACTTGGGTTGCTTTATATAGGGAATTGACCCATTAAAAGAAGCAACCTTTAATCTAAAACACATTTGAGAATAAACGAGCGAATCTGGGGAGACAACAACTAGTTAAAGACCCCCAACTAAAATATTTGAAAAAGTGTGAAAGTTAAGCAATTTAGAAAGGACTTTCCCAAGCTTTGACCTATGGTTATATATAGTATGAAGACTTTGCCTTGATTTCGTATCGTCTCACGACTTGCATCGAAACTTGCACATCCACTAGTCCTATACTAGTCATTCATCCCTCTCCGATAGCCTCTCAACTCAGTTGAGGCTAAGCTCGATTATCGTGATGGTCTTGACAGCCCAGCCTGCGGTTCATGATAGAACTGGAAACTTATCCACACTCGAAGTCGGACGTTCGTGACCTCTCACTTGTAATACCGTGCTTCTGTTCTCACCCCATCCTGTTCATCTCACTTGAAAGGTGCGCAATTCTCGATAGTTGTTACTATCGGGGTTCTGGGTTGCATGTTGAATTAACGGCTAGTGATGGACTGCTTTGACACTGACATCTGACATGCTTGCATTTTCACGTGGATGAATGAGCTTGCTTTGAGGCAAGACAAGAAGCATAGACATGGGAAAGAGAGAGGTCCTAGGTTCAAGCTTCGTTGGACTAACGAATCATTAGCTAGTAGAACTGCAGAAGTGGCATAATTTAGGCTATTGCAAGCTCTTTAGCTCACTTCCACTCCGAGGGGAACTACGCCAGCCCTAGCGGAATTCTTGGGACTTTGACTTGTCAAGGGAATCCGCCAATGAAAGAGTCGATTGCGCTACGACCTTTCTGCCGGCGTAGAGAGAGAGAGAGGGGGTTGATGTCCAGCAAAATCTGCAAGAGGCGACTTCTTGATCCATTAAGATCTTTCCCGGGCAAGGAGATGTATTGGCAAGATAGACCTTTCCTTGTTTTGGTTGTCAGAAGAATCATACAATAGCCATTTCCAATATGATCAAACCACCACATGCCATGTCAACTAAATCCTAACCTCAATCGAGCAACCTTCTAAGTCAATTGTTAGCATTTAAACCCTATCATTTATTATTTATTAATGTAAAAAGATATTTTTTAAAGAATCAAATGAAGATGAAGCTACAACAAAATTAGAAAAATACAAATAGGTATTTTGCACAACAATCTTCTTTGCTTTTGAAAATTCATTTCCCGATGAGTTGCTTGATCATCAATGGTGGCATCATGGCCTCAAATTTCAATGAAATTCGATCGAATTTCTATCAAATATCGATATCCATACAAAATCAAAATTCGACCGAAATGATCGAAATGACCGATATATGGGGTTCTAGTACAAAAAATGACCGCAATGACCGAAATATGGGGATCCTAGTACACAAAATGACCGAAATGAACGAAATTCCGGTCGAAATTCCATCAAAATTCCAACGAGATTCTGTTTTGGCCGATACCGAAATGGTGACCGAAACCGACATTAGGGCCTTGGGTGGCATATAGGGAAATTTGTCTTGATTCTTTAGACGAATCTTCCCAATTTTAAATGTTTTTCTTCTTTTCAAGGTTCTTAGTAATTCAATGGAAGCACAAATGTTCTACCCCTCCACTTCAGTAGATTCCTCTTACTATGCATTAACTTTAACCTTTAGATAAAAAGGCTTTTTGAATGGATGTTTACGGCATGTTCCATGGTAGGAAATTCCCCCATTTCACCTTTTGATATAAAGCTTTTTGATCTGAGACTTGTGTAAATTTTCCATGCCAACCTTTTACCCCCTAATTTGAGGGGATTCGATTCTCTCGGGATAGATATCCAATCAATGTAGGGTTTTTGCTCCTCCCCACCAATAACGATGACTAGGGGAGAGCAAGAGGAACACTTGGCACCAAGGTTCAGAAAAGCGGTATGTGTATGCGTTCGGACAGGTCACTGAATAATGCTTAAGCGGTATGCGGGGGACCTTGGGTATATGTAGGGTATAAGCGGTTCTACGTGGTTTCCTAATTTTTTACTAAAAATAAATAAATACATACAAAAGTGGCTACAACAGAACTAAATTATCTATAATTGTTGTCCAACAGAAGATCTAAGAAAAATAACTTCCATATGAGGTCAATACTTCAATAGAAAAGTTAGCACACATGATCATTAACAACAATCACCAAATATGTAAATATCTGAAAGAAAACTAGAATTCAAAACAAATAACATTAGCAAAATACTAATTAAGATAGCATAATGAAAAATAGCAACGAAAAAAAATTAATATGCGTATACAAATAACAGAACCCACTTAATGGTCTAGCGGTAGTACAATGTGTCTACCACACAAAAGACCAGGGTTCAAATCCCACTCTCGCAGGGGTTGCATTAGGTAGTCGACAGCCATCGTAAAAAAACAGTCGAATCTTTCAACATGGATTTGAGCAAGAATCCATGTAGCCGACCCTACTTATAGTGGGAGAAGGTTTAGTACTTTTTTATACAAATAACAGAACTGCTGTCAGGTGGTAGTCTAGAGGCCATAATTGCCTGACATTCAATCATAATTATAAAATACAAAATATCAACAAAAAAATTTAATATGCATATACAAATAAGAGTTTTGGCCTTTTAAACAAACAATTGTTTAAAGAATTGTGTATGAACAAAGAAAGTTTTATATGCGTTGCATATTATCCTTACTCTCCTATATATTGATATCCGAGCTGATATTTTCTTCCAAACCAACAGATTAAAGTAATAGGAAGTTTGCCTCATCTCATATTAATCAATAGTAACATGCAAGAGAAGAATTAATCTTGTCTTTTACATTAAATTTACCACATCTCATATTAATCAAGAATTACATACAAATTTAAACAAAAATATTCAAAAATAAAATATTGAAATTATTGAAAATCAAAAATAAAAATATACCTTTGGACAATGATGACGAAGGCGGGAGGTGGTGGAGGCACAACTGGTGGAGGAGCCGGAGACGAAGGTGCCGAGTAGGGGCGGAGGCGCTGGGAGGAGGCGGAGGAGCAAGGCGGATGCAGAGGAGCTGGCAAAGGGTAAAGGCTCTAGGAGGGGGCAGAGGCGCTGGGAGGGAGCGGTCGAAGCTGAGAGATTGTAATCGATTGGAAATCTAACCGATAACGTGCAAGGCCCTAAATGTCGATTTCGGTAACTATTTCGGTGACGGACCGAAACTGAATTTTGGTCGAATTTCGATCAAAATTCTGGCCATTTTTTGTATTAGGACCCCACATATTTTGGTCATTTCGGCCATTTCGACCGAATTTCGATTTTGACTGGATATCGATATTTGACAAAAATTCGACTGAATTTTGCTGAACATGATAACGAGTAATCGAAGATGGGAGGGTTTAATCGGGTTATTGGATCCAATACGAGTGGGCCTCTGAGTGGCCACGCGGTCCGCATATGCGGCCGTATAGCCCGCATATGATGTCCGCGCATGCGCTAGGGGTGCTTAAGGCCTCGATTCATGAATGCGGCGTGCCTGAGTGGCCATATACGCATATGCGACCGCTCCGAGCACTTTCGTGAACACTGCTTGGCACCTTCCCTCGAGTAGCAGTGTTGGTGTTTTTTGCAGTAAGGGCTGTAAGGCTGGTCTTGATGGTATTCAAGGGGCATGCAGCAACAATTGTAGCCAGGGACCCAAAAATGACTGTGGTTGCTTTGGAGGGCGTTGTTGCGGCGTCGCGGCGTTGGAGGGGGTGCGGCGTTGCGGCGTTGGACGCTTTGGAGGGGTGAGGGAGCTCTGCGCTGAGGAGTTGGTCTCCAGGGCTACGGTTGTGGCCGCGGTGGAGAGGGAGGAAAGAATGAGGGTAGCGGAATGGCGCCAGAGAGCGAAGGTGAAATGGATCAGGGAAGGGGACACAAATTCTTCGTACTTTCACAGGGTGGCCTCTAACAGAAGGCGCTCAAATTTGATTCGATCGATTTCTTTCGGGGGAAGAGAGGTGGTGGGCGAGGAGGCGGTGGGGAATGCGGTGGCGGCTTACTACAGGGAGTTCTCCTCGGTTCGCGAGCCTCGTCGATGGTGCTGGTTGGGAGAGGATGCCTCGAAGCTTTCGTCTGCGCGTTGTGCGGAGTTGATTAAGGAGATCTCCTTCGATGAGGTGAAGGCTGCTATCTGGGATCTCAACGGTGATGTCTCGCCAGGTCTGGATGGTTTCCCTATTGCCTTCTACAAAGACTTTTGGGAGGTGGTGGGGATGGAGGTTTGGGAGGTGGTAGCGGAATTTTGTGCTGGAAACATGGGCTTTGATAGGATCAATAGGCTCTTATTGTGCTAATTCCTAAATCTACTTCTCCGCATGCTATTGAAGACTACCGGCGATCGCAATTTCAAATGCTATATACTTGATCGTTGCGAAGGTGTTGGCGCGGAGGCTGGCGTTGCTGCTGGACGATTTAATCCATCCCTCGCAGGTGGCTTTCATTCCTGGCCGCCTAATCTCCGATGTAACGGCTCTTGCCTCTGAGATGGTGGACAGTTGGGTGAGGAGGGGGAAGCAGGGGATCCTTGGAAGGTGGACTTCGCAAAGGCGTATGACTCCTTGGACTGGAACTTTCTTTG
This sequence comes from Ottelia alismoides, assembly GCA_037367405.1. NCBI lineage: Eukaryota > Viridiplantae > Streptophyta > Magnoliopsida > Alismatales > Hydrocharitaceae > Ottelia > Ottelia alismoides. The sequence continues at coordinate 5,452 of JAZKJV010000630.1, forward strand.
GGCGGTGATGCGGGCTCGTGGTTTTCCAAATTTGTGGATATCGTGGATGCGTCGATGCGTTACTACTGCATCTTTCTCTATTATGCTGAATGGTCGTATCGTTGGCAACTCGTTTCAGCCAAGGAGGGGTGTGCGGCAGGGGTGCCCTTTGGCACCCATGCTTTTCGTTATTGCGGCGGATGTCCTCCCGAGGATGGCGGATAGGGTGGTCGCGCGCGGCTTCTCGTCGGGCTTCTCCTGCGACTACCGGAACACCCCTACTCTCCAATATGCGGATGACACTATTGCTTTCATCGAGGGGGGCATGGAGGAGGTCAGAGGGATGGCGGTGACTTTGACCATTTTCAGCGAGCTCTCGGGGCTCTGCATCAACCAATCCAAGTCCAAAGTGATTCCTTTCGCGTGGAATGAGAGGTCGGCAGCGGCGTGTGGAGAGCTTTTGGGAAGTTCTCCATCCTCTCTTCCGATCGATTATCTGGGATTGCCGCTGGGAGCGAGGAGGCCAAGATTGCATGATTGGAACAAGGTGATGGTCAAGGCGGAAAGAAGGCTTGCTGGTTGGAGTGCGGCGATGCTCTCTCGGGGAGGCCGACTCGTGCTCATTAGGTCGGTCCTTGCCTCTATCCCCGTGTACTTTCTGTCCAATTGGGCTATCCCGGTGGGGGTTAGAAGGCGTCTTGAGGGCCTTATGCGAAGCTTCTTGTGGGGAAGAAGGGGTCCCTCGTTGCGGGGCATACATCTGGTGGCCTGGAACGACGTGGCGAAAAGAAAGTGCGACGGTGGTCTTGGCATACGGAGGCTGGATTTGGCTAATGACGCGTTGATGCTAAAGTGGGTCAACAGACTTTGGGGCAGCGCCAACGGTTTCTTTCCATCTATGTTGCGGGATGTTTTATCAATCGGGGTGGACATGCTGCGCGACGTCGACTCTCCGCGCTCTGGAACACCATTCTGGCGAGGGATCGCTTCGGCGGTTAGGCGTTTTTCTCATCTCTTCAAGCCTGCACTGGGGGATGGCAATTCTTTTCTGGCGTGACGCTTGGGCGGGGGAGACCTCTCTCGGTATCTCTTTCCCTCGTCTTTGTGCGTTGGCTTCTGACTCTCGTGTTTCGGTGGCGTCCTCTTGGAGCGGGGGCGAGTGGTCCCCTACTTTTGCTAGCAACCTATCCGACTAGCGGTTTGATGATTTCTTAAGCCTCCTACAACAGCTTAGGGCTGCGCCAAAGCCATCGACTACCAGAGACCACTGGATTTGGCGCGACGGCATCTTCTCTACGAGGCGGGCGTTCAGGGCCATCTCGCAACAACAGAACTCTCAGCCAAACCTCCTGTGCAAGGATCTTGGGTGGCTGTGGCGCATGAAGCTTCCTGAGAGGGTGATCTTCTTCCTGTGGCTTTTGAGGCGAGGGAGGGTCTTGACCCGAGATAGATGTGCAAGGTTTGTTCGGGGATTGACTCTTTGGACTGTGTGCTATGTGGTGGCAGCGTGGAGACATTGGAGCACCTATTTTTTCTATGTCCGAGCTCTGCCGCAATTTGGGGGGACGTCAATGTTAATTGGGTCAACGCATCTTCGGCTAACTCGTTTTGGGATTCTATGCGCTCAAGTGCTGATCGCCCAAGGAGGGAGCTGCTGCGCCCCTTCGCGTGCATTTGGGCGCTGTGACTTGCTAGGAACGCGAAGATTTTCAGGGGTCAAAGGTTTTACAAGGAGAATATTTTAGCACACGTTTCTTTGCTTGTGAATGACTGGCTGCTCCTGTAATGCTTTTGGCGTGTGTCTTCCTTTTTTGGGGGCCCTCAGGAGGGATCCACTCGATCCTTAATGTTTGTATAACTTTCCATCACCCTTGTCTTCATCATCGTTTTTAAATAATTTTTGGGCGAACACCTTGTCGTGTATCCCCCGAAGTGCTTTGGTGTCAAAAAAAAATGACTGTGGTTGCAGTAGTGGCGAGAGTAACAATGTCAATGTTGGCCTTCTTTTACATGAGAGTCGTGTAATGTTCAGTGGTCATGTTGCCTATCACATGTAGGGTTGTAAACTGATCGAACTTGAGTGAATCTACAATTTTTAGGTTTGGTTTGTTTATTTTCAAATTGAACTTGAATCAAACATCTATTTAATCGAATCGAATCTAAGCGTGTATCGAACTTGAGAATTTTCCGATGAAATGAGTGAAAGAAAAGATATATACATATACACACACACACACATATATATATATATAATTAGAATAGCTATTTTTTCAAATTTTTTCTTTGTTTAACTCTTCTTCATCTTTTGAAAAAAAACATAAGGATTCATCTCTTCGGAAAAAAATATTGTAGTATGTTTTTATATTCGTTTGGATGAGGGATAAGGATTAAGGTGTAGACAAAGGATATATAAGGTTTATACTTGTTCTGTTGATTAGAGGGATAATGAAGGAAAAAAGTACTGGACATATAGATAATGGATGTTGTAATCATGATGTGACCATTTATCTTGTGATAGTTTATACATAGATAAAGTCTACTTATCCTATAAACATTAACTTATCTCTAAATAAAGTCCACTTATCTCAGGACAAAACCTACTTAGCCAGAAATACGGTTCATTTATCCAGACAAGGATTTGTAAATAGTTAAATATCGAACTTTTAATGAATCGAACATGCATGAACCTATATTTATTTTTTAGTTTCGATTCTTTTATTTAATCGAGATTAGGTTAGTTTATTTTCGAACCGAATTTGATTGAACTTTTAGCAAGTCGAATCTTAGCGAATATCGAACTAGATAATTTTCTAACAGTCCTAATCATACGGGAGTGCATCATTGACATCAACTAAGTCCTCCATTGGCGAGTAGTTTTGAAGATCAATGGGTATCATACGTTCCGTAATGATTCAGTGGTTAGGTAGAATGTTCCAAACCTCTTCCACTAATGTCGATTGCAGATGTGGAAGCCCCATCAACAACAACCACTACGTTAAGTGGTTGCGATCATTTTCGAGGTTCACATTGAGGTATGGAAGAGGTATTATAATCAAGTTGTCCTCTCGATGGTGTCATGGTCGAAAATGATTCCAGACAGTAGATTGTTGTAACTCGTGGCCTTGGTCTCTAGATGAGACTCCTTTTTCCTCTTGTCTTCGTAGTTGTACTCATTTATTAGTGCGGATTCTGTTGAATCTGGAATGATAACTCTTGCTAATTTTTTTGTGTGTCTTCAGACATGCTATATCTGTTCTCTTTTGTTGAAAAATATATCTTCCTCGATCAACGGATCCAACAACCTTTGCACCTCAATGCTCGATTGGACGCAGTTCCTCACCTTCTTTTGTTGCGAGTTCGAATTATGATACAATTTTTTATTCGAACTTCATCCATTGAAATATGATAGGATCATTAAACCGTGAGAATGATTTAGATTCCATGTTCTTTGATATCATATGATGCTGATTAAAAATTGGTAGAGAATTTTTGAGAGGTGAGAAGAGAGAAAGTTAGCATGAGGAGATAAAGAGAAGCACACCGAACTGCGTGAGGAAAGGAAGAAGGCCGTGGAAGAGCGGATTAAAAGGTTTAAGAGGAGAGAAATTCAATGGGAAGGATGAAAGCAAAGGCTAGACCAAATTCAATCTCATTTCATGTCCTTTATGAAATAGACATAGAATCGGCCTTTCATCTAAAAGATACATTCAACACATCGAAAGTTTGCAGCTTTTGATTTTTTTCACTGTATTAATAAAAATAAAACTAAAACAAAATTAGAAACATAAAATAGATATTTTGAATTGCATCTCTGCTCTTGAGCCATTGTCACCATGAAATCGAGAAATCGTCGAGCTTAGCGAACTTTTCTTAGATTCCTTAACGTAGCCAGAACCCCCTCATAGAACTCTTTAAGGAGATTGTCCCTCGTCTTTGTCAAGGTTTGAAATATTGATATCGTATCGTTCAGGGCCCGAAAAGGGATATATCGATATATAATGATGATATCAGTGGAAATCTCAGAATGGCGCAAAAAACTATTTTTCGCAAGTTAAGATCATCTTAGTTTTAAAGCAATACAACACACAAGTACATACTTATATGTAAGAATGATGTGCATTTAGCACACCGATACACAATATATTGCATATATTGAAGAAGCTAATGAGTATAATATCATATATGTATGCATACATTTCTCGATCAGCTTTAGAGTTGTTTCATCTCCATGCCAAAAGGGGGACGAAGTCGCATGCTCAAAATGGCAGTGTCGTTGCTCGATCAGTGAGCCTATGGGGGGTCTAAGGGGATCGGGTGTGCTTCCCCTTCTAGGGTATGAGGGTAGCATTCCTGACTAAAAAATATAAATCATAATGTTTTTTTTATTTCGAGAGTAGATACAAAAGCAAAATCCCAAACAAATAAATAATTTAAAATGGGTGATATTGAGCAGTATCAGAATCATATTGATGGTATTGATCAATATTGATCGATATCCGGGAAATCTTGTGTTGAAATCTTCAATTTTTGATCGATGTGAGATAAACTACCAATATCTTGCTAGATATTGGGCGATATCTTAGATTTCAATTTACATTCGCATATCAAAACCAACACACACATCCTCCCCCTCCCCCGCGATACCCAATATATTGCTATATTTCGAACATAGAAGGAAATATCGCGATATATCACTGATATATCGATAATCGAGACAAGACCGATATTAATATTGATATAGCGATGTTTCCTCCTTTTTAGGCATTTCCTTCATAAAAGTGCGTTGATATGGGCGATATTTCAGCGATACATCGTCGATATATCGTATCGACACGATATCGAAACGATGTCGATATCGATACGGCCTTCCATGATTTTGAACCATGATCTTAGTTTGCAACTGCCTCACCCCCTTTTCCTTCCACCTCTAGGAGCAAGTGGCAGTTGAGAAGTACTCAAGAAGCACACCGTCACCAATGCCTCTAGGACCTCTCTTTATTCCTTAAACAATCTTTCTCCTGCTGTAATTTTATTGATCCAATTTCTCCTTATTGAACCGTTCACATAAAGATGGTAGGAACACATACTTGCAAATTTTCCTTTCCAACAGCCGCATCTGCTTAGAATGCTGTCTTCAAAGAATATCAAACTTCATATTCTCTTTGATATCTCGAGCTCCTTCAACCTGATATCCACTTCCTGTAGCCTGCGCGAGTGAGCTTTGTTGCCGTAAATTCCATATGCAGCCAGAGGGGTACATTGAAAAGTTGCACCTCCAACTCATCTGATCATCTTGTGAGAGCAACGTGCAACCTCGTTCGCCTTCGGGATGCCACAACACCTCCCTCCTAAAGTGTTCCGGTCCTCGTCATCTAGTAGATTAACCGTCCTTTCCACAATGGTTGGCGATTCCTCAAAATGGCAATGCCACTAAAAAGGCCATTGTGCATCAGGATCCCATTACATGATATTCGACCGTCAATTGCCATTCACAACGTTCTTGCTGACGGGTGGCCAGCCCCTGTTGCACCTAAACAGACCGCTAGTTCCCTGCATTACACCTAAAGCGACGGATACTGACACTTCCATCCTTCGTCACCCCTTTACTCCTCATCCACTCTTGTCCAGCCCCTTTCCGTCATTCTTTTACTCCCCTCCATCGTTCCAACTGCTCTCTATCTCCACTCTTTGGTACTATGTAATTTTAATCAATTTAATAGGATTTTCAGTGTAGTCCTTTATTTTATTTCCTTGTCAAAAGTTCTTGTATATTATGTATTTACTGTAGTTGTAGCTTCTTTTGCACGTTTTTTGAACAATGCCGTGCCAGCAACAATAAAGATGTTTTAGTCATTATTTTGTACCATCTGGACTTCTGCTCATTTACATTATTCTCCTTCAGAAATTATATCCTTGGACTCTGGAGCAAGGATGTCAGGCATATTTTGACTCTGGAAGATTGTGATGTCTCGAGCATACCTTCGGATGAAAAGCTATCACGCTTAGCCCTCATTAGAGAAATTTATACGTTTCTTGACAGCAATGTGAGTTTTTTGGCCAGTACCATTAGTTTATATATGGAACAAATAATAGTGGTAGATCGACTTTAAAGATAGATAGATATATTTCTCCTCATGTGATTCTTACTGTGAGTTTCAATTCGTCTAAGTAAAAAAAAGGTCTTGTGCTATCGTTTCATTTTTGATTGCAAATATAGGATAATAAATCTTTTAAAATTAACCGGGAATGTGACATTTGGTAGTTTTGTTTTATTGTATCAAGTTGAAAGAATAATTTGGGGGTAGACAGACTAAGATTGGTTATCCTTTTGTTCTTTTTATGTAGATTATTTTGGTCCTGGGATATCTTCGAATTGTTGTCTCTTGTCTTTAACTGTAATATTTGTCTATTGTGCTTTTAATTTATTTTAATAAAGCACATCGATTCATTTCTGCTATATACGAGTATGCATTTAAGGAATCCATAATTCGACAATTTTCAGGGCTACATAAATAGTGGCGTCGCTGTAGATCGTAACACTCAAATGCATGGTGCCCATCATGTAGTTTCTCCAAAGGATCAATTCACTGATGCTTTTGATGTTAGGGATACATCTTTGAATGTTCCTTCTCAGGACAATGACAATGGGACTTCTATAGCAGTGGATGCTGCGGAAGACGAAGTTGGAGGAGAAGGGATTAAAATGGAGGTTAACCTTAGAAATGTTAGTGACGCAATTGCCAAAGTAGAATCTGTCGTGTTTACAAACGAATATACAGATTTAAGTCCAACGGTAGAAGAAGTGCAATTGCCCTGTGGGAAGGAAAATGATGAGCATACTGCTGAAATTAGATGTGTGCCTTTCAACCTTGTAGAGGAGAATCGGGTAAGTGCTTGTGAAGCTTTTGGTCAAGAGAAATCGACTAGCACCACTAAGGAAATCCCTTCATCGCACGTCGTGGAAAAAAACATGCAACCACCTCCTGTAGATGTCCATCAACACGTAGATTCCTACCAAATCAATGACCAACTTGTTGGACCTGCCTGTGTCAATGATCCGGTTTTTGATATTCCAGGAATTGATTCTACCAGATGTGGATCTGTTATGAAACATGATGCCACATTTGAAGAAGGTTGCAAGAGGATAATTATTGTAGGTGCTGGCCCATCTGGCTTAACTGCTGCACGCCATTTGCGACGTCATGGTTTCCATGTCATCCTGCTTGAGGCTCGAGACAGGATCGGAGGGCGTGTACACACAGATCGCACTTCGCTGTCTGTACCTGTTGACCTGGGTGCAAGCATTATAACCGGTGTTGAGGCTGATATTGTGACTGAAAGAAGACCAGATCCATCATCTTTAGTTTGTGCTCAGTTAGGTCTTGAATTGACTGTTTTGAACAGTGATTGCCCTCTATATGATGTTGTAACGGGTGAAAAAGTTCCTGTAGATCTGGATGAAGCATTGGAGGCAGAATATAATAGTCTCCTTGATGATGCTGTCGCACTCAACTCACAAAATGGAGAAGGTTCCCTGTCCCTTGAGGAAGGACTGGAGTATGCATTGAAGAAGCTAAGAATATCCCAATTAACATCAGATACTGACACATCTCATGAACGAGAGGCCACCAGATCTAAACTGTTATCTCAAAGTCCCACGGTCTTTAACAAAATGGTATTTGAAAATAAAGTTGGAGATAGTAATGGTATGCTGACTGATTACAAGGTGGGAGACGGCAGTTTGGTGGGAGATGTCTTAAGTCCTTTGGAGAGAAGGGTAATGAATTGGCATTTCGCTCACCTCGAATATGGTTGTGCTGCTCCATTGAAAGATGTATCCCTTCTTCACTGGAATCAGGATGATGTGTATGGTGGGTTCGGTGGCCCACATTGCATGATAAAAGGAGGTTTCAGCAATGTAGTGGAATCTCTAGGTAATGGGATAAATATTCATTTGAACCATGCTGTGGCTGAAATCATGTACAACATGGATTCTGATTGTGGCACAGCTTGCCGTGAAGTAAAAGTAACGACATCAAATGGTAAACACTTCATAGCTGATGCTGTTCTCATCACAGTACCCCTAGGATGTTTAAAGGCAAATAGTATCAAATTCAGTCCAGCATTGCCCGACTGGAAGTCGTCGTCTATTGAGCGTCTAGGTTTTGGTGTATTAAATAAGGTAATTCTTGAATTTCCAGAAGTGTTCTGGGATGAAAATGTGGATTATTTTGGAGCTACTGCAGAAGAAACATGCAGGAGGGGGCATTGCTTCATGTTTTGGAATGTCAAGAAAACTGTTGGGGCCCCTGTTCTTATAGCACTCGTGGCTGGGAAGGCAGCCTTACTAGGTCAAACCTGGAGTGCGGATGATCATGTATTCTATGCATTGAGGATACTCCGCAAGATTTTTGGCGATGCTTGTGTTCCGGATCCTGTTGCTTCAGTTGTAACAAATTGGGAAATGGATCCCTTTACAAGAGGAGCATATTCATATGTTGCTGTTGGGGCATCTGGTGAGGATTATGATATCCTGGGAAAGCCTGTCTCAAATTGTTTATTTTTTGCGGGTGAGGCTACTTGCAAAGAGCATCCTGATACTGTCGGAGGTGCAATGTTGAGTGGTCTTAGGGAGGCTGTCCGCATCATAGATATGTTTAGTACTGGAAATGATTATACTACTGAAGTAGAGTCAATGGAGACAGCTCAAAGGCAAGCAAGCAAGGAAAGAGATGAAGTAAGGGAGTTTGTTAAGAGATTGGAATCATGCAAACCGTCGGTTACTACCTCTAAAACTGCTTTAGATGACACTCATGTGATGTTGTCCAAAGAAGCCTTGCTGCAGGATATGTTTGCCCATGCGAAAACTGCTGCTGGACGCTTGCATCTTGCGAAAGAGTTACTGCGTCTTCCTATCGAGAGGTTGAAGGCTTTTGCTGGGACAAAGGAAGGCCTTTCTGTATTAAACTCTTGGATACTTGTAAGTCGTGTTATTTTTCTTTGGCATAGTTCCAAGGCTTTACTATAGTAGTAAATAAATTCCCATTTTTTTTAGAATGTTTTCCCTGACATTAAAAATTTATTAATAAATCATACGATTTGCAGGATTCTCTTGGCAAGGATGCAACCCAGCTTCTACGGCATTGTGTCCGTTTGCTTGTCCGTGTATCAACAAATCTATTGGCTGTTCGTTTATCAGGTATAATTATTTTAATATCTTTTGTCTATTCATCGATTCTAATATTTTGCTGTCATCCATTTTTACCTTTTTTATCAGTACTATACATTTCGTTACTCCTTTGTTGCATTTGCATTCCGACCTTGCTTTAACTCAATTTTCTCATTGGATCTTTCTATTTTGGCAGTCTGTTTTTTGTTCCTCTGGGATTGCTTTTCTCCCTGTTAACCTCATATGCCTCGCTGTGTCTATCAGTATTTAGTACATAGGCTATATTTGCCCTTTTCTCTCTCTATTGCTTTTTTGTCGTTGCTATGGCACCTTGTTGTGGTCAGTACTATATCATGCTTTTGTGGAAAAATACATTCTTTATTGTCTCGCTGATTTTTCTTTTGGTAGACCAGAATCATGTTATTTCCTTGTTTCTCATCTTTGCCTTTTTTCCTTTTAAAACACTCTCTTTTCTCTCAAGTGTTTTCTTGTTTTTTTCTCCTGTGTTATTGTGAGAGAAGATGTAAAGTAACAGCATATAGAAAAACTGTACTGAAGCGCATCCATGCCTTGTCTCTCAATTTCAAGATCTGCTTTTGAAATGATCTGTAAATGGAGATTAATAAAAAAATACTAAATCATATGAGTACTAAATGATCAGGGTTTATAATGGAGATATATAAATCCACTTCAATGATCTGATTGTAGTGCAATATGCCTACCACCCAAAAGATCAACGTTCAAATCTCCCCCTTGTGGGGGTTGCGTTAGGTAGCCGACAATCAACGTAAAAAATAGTCGGATATTTCAACATGGATTTGAGCAAGAATCCATGTAGTTGACCCTACTTAAAGTGGGAGAAGGTTTTGCCCTTTTTGAATCATAACAAGTACTAAATACTTCTATATCTTTGTTTCAGTCTGGTATGACCTGAATTATATCAGTCTGTAAGTAATACTACACATAGCCAAAACCCATGAACAGTTGGAAAAGTCTTGGTTGTTGCTGTTATCATAAAGTTATAAGACAACTTAAAACTCATGCAGTTCACTTGAATACTTTTAGATTAAGGCAAAGACTGATGCTTCAGGCAATAACATTTCACGTGGATCAATTGAATAATGTAATAACAGTTTGGTTGTGAAGTTTAGACAGAAATTAAGAGTTCAAGTTGGAGTTACATGGCAAGTCTGTTGTACTAAAAAATAGTTTAACTAAGTGTTTCAAGATTATGATTTATAATTCACAAGAGATAATCTTTATAAGCACGAGAAAATGTGTTCAAATAATAATTTTCCTGAAATATGTAAGAATGTTCATTCTGCAACCGAAACACATGTAGGTAATCTAAATAATGTGAGTTAAATATAAACTTGTGTAATTTGCCTCAGATAAACTGCTTGCAAATGCCACCCAATGTAAATAATGTGAGTTAAAATGTGTAAGAAATCCAAATAACTTGGGTAAGTTCCCTCAGATAAACTGCTTGCACATGCCACCCAATGTATCTGAGTAAAATAATCGTGTTTAAAGCCTTAATGAAGAACCTTTCCAAGAAACATGTGGTTCATGCAGGAATGATGACCCACACAATTTAAGCTGCAATCCACATCTAAGAAATATGGCGAGTGCATAACCACGACTTGGATCCGGAACTTACACATCCACAATGTGCATTCCATGAGAGGAATAAAATTCGAAATAATTATTTCTGAAGGGACGTGCGAAGTGCCTTGAGGAACATAACCATGATTAGGGTTTCTAAATTGTGCTTTCGTCGATTGCTTAAAGAAAGCAAAAATATTACAACCAACTTAATTGTTCACATAGTAGGCAGTGCCTCTGTTTAGGTTTTGTCACCTCACATTATGATTAAGATGTTACAAGATTCCTATTGGTTAGTGATAATAAACTACCGTCTTTTCACAGGAATCGGAAAGACTGTGAAAGACAAGGTTTGTGTTCATACCAGCAGAGACATCCGTGCCGTAGCAAGCCAACTGGTCAATGTGTGGATTGAAGTTCTCAGAAAGGAAAAGGCCTCCAATGGATTAAAAAGTTTGAGAAAACCAGTTGCTTCAGATTCTTCAAAGAAAAAATCTAAAGTTCAAAGCTCAGGTAAACCACATCTAAACAGGTGTCGTGATGTATCAGAGAGAAGTGGAAGTTTGCATTCAAACTCTGGTTCTCAAAAGTTTGATAATATGAAAGCCAAGACAGTATCAAAAGTGAGTTTGGAACCTGAGATTAAATCATTACGCTCGGATAGTGTCAAATGTGAGCCTGTCTCTGGAGTCGATATAATATCTCCTGAAGAAGCTGCCGCCATCGCTGCAGCTGAAGCAGCTCGTGTTGCTGCTGTTGAAGCTGCAAAGGTCTGTTGCATTTACTTTCATACATCAACCACAGCATTGACTTTTATATGCATTTCATTCAACCTTTTTTTTGTTTCTTCACTTTACATATGCTTGTATATTCTTCCTGATTATTGATCTTTCTTTCTTTTTCTTCTTTTTTTGAGTAAAGGGTAATCGGTGATCTTTGTTTTTTTTTACTATTTCTTGTTTACAACAGGCATATAAATCTTCTGAAGTTGATTGCAAGACATTGGTCGAACTTCCAAAAATCCCTTCATTCCATAAGTTCGCCAAGAGAGAACAATATCCGGAGATGGATGATTTTGACTTCAGGAGGAAGAAGTGGCCAGGAGGTACCCTGGGAAAACAGGATTGTCAATCTGAGATAGACTCCAGAAATTGTCGGGTCATGGACTGGTCGGTTGATTTTTCAGCTCCAGATGCTAATCTCAATGGTTCCAGAGGCATTGCTGATTATTGCAGTGTTTGGAATTATTCGAGTGATGCTGGCCATTCTCAAACTTTTATTGAACAGTCGGGTGATAGTGGGATTGTAGATGGCAGAATAAGGAAAGCTTGGGTCGACACTGATGGGGTTGGTACTGGTGGTGTGAAAGACTATACTGCTATTGAGAGATGGCAGTCAGAAGCAATGGATGCTGATGGCGAATTTTTATACTCCATGAACCTGAGGGATGATGAGGATTCAAACAAACCCATTGGAAAGTATCATAACCTTGAAGGGAGTTGTGCATCACAAGCCACAGAAAGTGCATCTTTGTCAGAAGGACATCACAAGGTACAGGAAGGTAGTTGTGCATCCCAACTTGGTGGAATGGAGCGTATCAAGCAAGGAGTCGTAGACTACGTTGGCTCTCTGCTAATGCCGTTATATAAAACAAGAAAGATTGACAAGGAGGGATATAAAGCAATAATGAAGAAGTCGGCAACAAAAGTAAGCTTCTTCCATGTTAATTTGATTGAATATGTATGTGGTTGGTGAGAGTAAGAAGGTAATAAGGCATGCTAGCGGGGATATTTTAATGCTTTTTGGGGTTCACTCCTTGGGCTATTTGGTTTGAAAGGAAAGAGCTGTTTTAAGGAAGGCAATCTTTTTATAACCTGTGTATGCTATTTTCATGTGATGCATGCATGATTTTGATATTTTGTAAGACGCTACTTGCATTTTCTATTTAGCTGTAGAGACAGGGAAGTGAACACATTTACTACATAAATAGTGACTTGAGTTTTGAAGCAAGCTGCACCAGAGCATCAGCTGTGAACTTCATATTTTCCTTCTCTCGTGATTGACACGTGTCTTTTGATCATGATTTTGTCAGGTAGTGGATCAGTGCACTGAAGCAGAGAAAGTGATGACTGTGTCAGAGTTTCTAGATTTTAGAAGGAAGAATAAGGTTCATTGTTTTATCTTTTATGCTGCTATACCCTTCTCCAATTTAATTTTAAATTTACTTGAATTTATAGATTTCTAATTCATCTCACTTCAATTTAAAGATTTCTAGTTCATCTCATAGATTATCGAACAATACAACTTTTTAAGCTTTTGTGTTGCAATTTGTCTTTGGAACTTTCTTAAAAAAATGTCTCCCGGACTTAAGTTAATTGCTTTCTTTTTGTATTCCTTAAACAAACTAAACTTCCTTCAATCAATAGGAGTGTCTTGCCCAGGTTTTATTTAACATTTCATACTCACCTTCTGACTGTTGCCTGACATGCTTCTTGTAGATACGTGCATTTGTCGACAAATTGATTGAGAGGCAGATGGCCATGAATCAACAGAATGTGAAACGGTGATGAATAGAATGATCGAGGACATTCATCCTTTCATGAAGTCTTACCAAATTACAATGCTCACTTTTGGTGATAATTCATTATGCCATGGAGCAGTTCCTTTTTTAAATCAAGGGAATATGAATTCACCACTCCTAGAAAGGAGGCGCCGCTCCAAGATAAGAGATGCATTATTTCTGTGGAGCAGTGACAGCTTCTGGGTCTACAAGTACCGATTGATTGAGTCAAATGGATAGAAAATATGGGATGCGGAAATCTCTTTTTTGAAATTCCCATTGGAATATTTTGAAGTCCAGTAACTGGCCAATGTTTGTTGACTTGGTCCTTAGAAGTATGAGTTTCCGTATCGTGGAAACCAGTGGTCAATTTAAGCTGGACATGGGCTACTTTTGAAGCCAATTAAGTGATTTGCAAGAGGCTTTTGAACTGAACGGGATGGCTATCTCAATGGAGAACTTCATGGCTCCATAACTCACTTGCCGACAGTTGTAGATTGTATTTTTTTGAGGCTACCGACTAACGTCTGATATTTTTAGTTTCTATAGTGAAGTTAATCCATTTTGTTACGTTTTCCCCCTCTATGTATAAATTTCCCTTTTCTGGACGAGATGAAAAGTCGTCTTCTGGCAAAGCTACATATTGTTCCCTGAATCGCAATTTCATGGTTTGCTTGTCAGCCGCTTAACATATTATATACAACACTCTTCAGATTAAGGGCACATTTTATGTTGCTGTTGCGCAGCTCTCTAGTTCTCTCACTAAAATTATGCAGTTCTAGCTATTAGCTCTCATTCTTTTGGTGAAATAGAGTGACTCATATGATCATATCTTTGCTAGAATCAGTCTTTCCCCTTAACTCATGAAACCTAGATTTGAGTTTCTTCTTATGCATGCCGGTTTACAGAAGATTCAAATTTGAGATGGTCTGGGAACTTCCAGCAAAGTTGACTTGGTATTTTTCATCTAGGAAACTCTGACTTCAACTTTTTGTTGTCCATTATATTGATATAGCAGCATCTCGTCTGAATTGATCTATTACTCTCCAACCTATAAGAAATAAACAAAGCAATTGTTCTGGATGTGCCTTTTCGAGAAATGTATTTGAATCCACTTTTGCTGTGCTGGATGATGCATATTGTCTTCCAAAGAGTTTAGAGATGGGATTTTAATCCATGTCAAGCTGTTAACCATTCATTTTCTTGGAAATTCAAGGTTTTAAATTTTATATGTTCCTCAATCATAGATGCGCTAACATTGTGTACACTACCATACAGAACCTTTTTCTTGGAAATTTAAGGCTTTATATTTTGTTGTGCCTAACTAATAAATATACTAATATTGTGTGCGCTCCCATAGAGACAATCACTTGCAGGTTGTTTTCATAGGCGCCATCAGGTTTGATCTTTCTCCCATTTTTTTGGAACAATGTCATTTTTTGAATTTACCAGTCTAAATTTTGCTGATTTTTGTTTAGATGTGATCTTCTGTCAGCAACCAAATATTGGTGGTTGTACAAAGAATGCTTAATAACAAGTTCAACTTGATTCCAGGGGTTGATCGGAATGATCAACGCAGCTATACTCTACCTCCCATGTTAGAAAGAGTTGCTAATTTAATCGATATCTTGTGAGTTGTGAGTGGTTCTGCATGTGAAAGGTATGCCATTGCATTTCGGATACTGTGAACTGATTGTGTGGTACACCTTATATGTCACTGATATTCGTCTGCGAAATATATAATCTTACTTGATATAGCTACTCATTCCGACCCTTGGTGGATCATATCGTTTGTAAGTTTATTTTTAGATGTAGACAGTTATGGGATGTAGTTGTGTAATTTATGTTAGACATCGTATAGTAGACGAATCATGTTTTTTTAAGCATATGTTTATTTATATTATAATAGACGAGTCTTGGAGTTTTTTTGAAATACATGTTTACTTGTATTCCCTACTCACAAATGATGCATATAACTATTGTGAGCAATCTTATTTGATGCTAGGATAGTGAGGTTTTGATATGTTTGACTGGCTGATTGCATTCTGGTGATGATTATGCTCTGATCAGGCCCTTTTTTACTCTATGTTTTCCATAATTGGAGTACTAGCTTCTGGTGCTGAATATTTGCAGGTAGGCTTAAAATTGGCTCTTGGAAAGTGTTTTCCTCAGTTTGAACCACTCGTCATTAGAACTTCTGCTTCTTAAAATATCCGGGAATTACTATAATCGCTTCATTCCTACCAGGTTCCGTTCTAAGAGTTTATGCCAGATATCATGTATTGGTGCGGGTGCATCAGGTAAAGGCCTTTAGATTGTGTTGTGTCCAATGCCTAAAAAAGGGAGGTTCTGCTAGTGCTTAAATGCAGTTATCGGTGAGCAAGAAATGTGATTTCGGTTGGCATATTTTTCTAAGAATATGCTCTCAATGTTCTCATCTTACTACCTCTGTTTTTTTCAAAGTGCCTGTTTGCATTGAATTATTTAATTGTTCAATTTCATGCCTGGTATATTCATCATCTGTGTTGGATTTAGTGAATTCTGACGTTTACGAGTCTAGACTACAGTAGAGCAACAAATGCATCTCTGTAAGGTGTGATTTTCACATGATTAAGAACCATCTATTTTTTGCGTGGTCACTTCTGAGAAATACAGGTTAAACTTGAAAGGTTATTTTTAACTGGAAGGAGACCAATTTCTAGCTTTCTTGATGTCGGCGACCTTGTCGGAGCACGTGATTACATGCAGTACGTGTTCAATATATCTGTATTATTCTGGGTGTTTGCCCCTTTTACTACTTGTTCTAGTTCTGTTATGAAGGAGAGGGTGAACTTCCTATTGAGTTGGAGTGTCAAGAGGAATGGGAGTGGGTGGTATGGCCTGATGTGGGTGACTGTGGGAGGCTAAATCCTTTTCCGACAATTTACAGTTTTTCAGGTGTGTGCTCTTGATCTGCATCACTCGACATGAATTGCGAGTTGAAGGCCTAATTGTTCCTATTCCATTGTTTAACATAAATGTCAACATGTTAGAAGTGCTGACACAAACCGTCATGCAGGGAATCATACATCTGTGGAGGCAGCCACGTCCCATTTCAGCCCTCCTGCAGCAAGTCTAGAAAGTCAAGAATATGGTCACATGAAAGCCGAGTAAAGCAGAACCATGGAATACTTTGTCTCTAGAAGACGATGTTTAAATGTCTGTCGCACTGACGGGAAGAAAGAACATTTCCAAGATTGCAGCGCAGGTTGGGGTTGGTCCCAAGGCAAGTCTGAGTCTTTCTGTAGTGTTCTCCCTGTCAACTCTGATTTTTTTCTTCAGTCGAAGGTACTTGACATCTCCGGTCCTCCCAGGTTTCGACGATGGTGCTATTGACATCTGGAGTAACTGCTGGACCAGCATTTACGCCAGCTTCGACACCAGTTTTTTCTGCTTTATAATAGCATTTACACCATAGAAAGATTGGGGACGTCTCCCTAAAGAAAAGAGATCTCTATTCTTTAGATCATCCATATTCTGCTGGAGATCTTTTGACGACTGGAGGGTTCTTAGCTTAGGAAGCAATCCAGTTTCATGCACAGTTGCTGTCTGAGAAAAAGTGAGATTGAAGGGTGATCGACGGTGGCGGCGGACCCCCTTGACCGATAAACTATCCTAGACAAAGGGATGGTATGACTCCTTTTATACAAGTATGAAATCAGGGGTTTCTGAAAGTTGTTCGACGAAGAATGCCTGCCTGGAAGCGAAGAACATGCTGGCCTCTGCCATTCCATGAAGTTGATAGCTGACTAAATGAATGCCAAGCACTTGCTGGTAATTAAAATTTCCGTTGTTAGGCATAATAATTGTTTCTGTGACTTTCATTCTGTTTTGTTGGATCTGTCTCATCTCTTGCTTGAACAGGACAGGAGACCCATATGCCTCCTCTCTGGAATCTGTGGAATTTCTTGGTAGGTTCGTGGCTATCCTTAGCTGGACACTCTTCCTGATTTCCTGTGCTTTCTGAAAGTTTTGCATATGTCCGTGCTTGAATTAAGTCATAAGTGCCGCGACAATTTAATCCTTAGGGTTAAAACTGTTGGGATGTGCTTTCGCTTTTAAATTGGACATGGAACTCCTGATATTGTAGCAATGAAATTTATGATGAACACTCATAGAATATATATTGCTTTCGTTTCCTTTTCTTTTTTTTTGTTTCGCCGGTTTTTTTTCATGATGGGTGATTCTTCCATTGCAATGGAAGCATGGATTGTTAGCTTGGAGCAGGTTGTGTATCGTGTAGAAGAACGTGCAGTAGATACAGAGTCAACAAGTATGTATGGTCCAGAACTATAGTGATATATATTTTTAAGATTGAATGTAATACACACCATGTGATAAAAATACGAGTAAATGGCTCTTATCAATGTCATTTCAGATACTTCTCTCATAAACAGACAGCATTTACATGATTCTAACGGTACGCATTAGAGGCTGAATTGTTTGTACAAAAGAATGAGACAAGAAACTGTGCTTTAAACTGATTCAAGTCCTCGAGGCAGGGGCTTCTCCGGCAAATTAAGAGTTTTTCGGCAGGCGTGAAGCACGGCTGTGTGGAAATCGGCAGGGTTGTCTAGGAACGCAAAATGCCCAGCCTGCAGGACAGACGGAAGAAAGTCAGATTTATCGATCGATGCTAAGGATGTATTTCAAGGTGTAAGAAGGAACAGACCTTGGGAATTCTGACGATCTCGCACGGGACCTTCATATCTTTCCGAGCTTCCTGTGCCCCTTGGTAGTTCATCCAGTCGTCGTAGCCGTAAATAAAGGTGGTTGGGACCTTCCATGCCGATGCACTGAGAATGAAGTAGGAAGTATGCAGATGTCTCAGTACCTCTATTTAGACTTGGTGTTGACAAATTTTTACCTCTGATAAAATTTTAAAAACTGAAAAAAATGTGATACATCCATGGAAGTTCACTGCGTACAGGCCAACGTGTGAAATCTATAACACACTCTTCTTCCTTCTTACATCAGCTGGAAGGGTTTGAATTTTACCAAATCCAACTCCATTTGAACATCCACTGTCCAAACCAGTCGCATTTAACAAATAGAATTCTGCATTCATCCACACTTTTGGATTTTTTTGTTGTTTTTTCTTTGATTTTAAGACTGGTGTTTTAAACTTTCAAGATCATATTAGTTCTGAAAGAGATTCTATGTCAGCTCTCCAACCTATGCGTCAACGACAAGCCCCTCTGTTCTACGGCAATGAAAAGGACTGGACTAACTTTTTTGGATGTGGGACAAAGTCCCTTTTTCGCCGGATAAGCTTAGTGTTACCGTGGATAAAAGTGAGAGATAAACTTCATTTCTCTATTTACCCTATCTTATTTTTTTAACCTTGTTATTGCGATGGAACGTGCTCTATCCCCCCTCACTAGACTCGCAACAAGCGAAGAAAATGAAAGCGTGCATCAACTATGTGCTTGCCTTGCACCCTATCAAAACATATATGCGTAATGCAAATATGCATAACATTATATTAGAAAGCATAAACATGTTAAAATGAGGAATTACTTTGCTATATTGACTGGCAGATAGCGAGGGACATAACTAAAAAAATGTGAAATCTAAAGTCAGGATTCAATTCTAAATTGTGTGATATTTAAATTCTAAACTTACTTTGCCGCACAATGGATTTTTTTTGAAAAAATAACATGCTGTCATGCCTCAGCCAGGACAGACTAAACATTATTACTGTAGATTCAAGCACTTCGCCTCCTTTTTCTATACAAGTAATTGATCACATCGAACCTCCAACCTAACCCCTCTCAGAGCTCCTAACTCTGGTCCTTGTTATACCGTGTTCATTTCCTTGGAAGAAAAAGGGATGTGAAGCTTATCATACGGTGAATCCGAGGATGATACCTGAAATCGTCAATCAAGCAAAAGCTTTTTCTGCCCAACCTGACTTTTCAGGTAGCATGCGGGCTCTCTTCTTGGTCATACTCTATCATCTACTCCCCTTATGTTCTCCTTAGCATAGCTCTAAAACTCGAAGTTAATACAAGCATAAATACAAGCTCACTACATCTGATAAGCTCATATATCTACTCCTCTTGACACCAGAGGAAGGTTTGATTTCTCAATATAGGTTCATAAGTTTGAGCCTAGGTCAGCTTAAGCCCGATCCAATTATTTAGTGTGTCAACTTTATGTTAAAGCCCGATCCAATTATTCATTGTCAAATTTACATTCCAAACCCCTGCCTCTATATATCAAACTCAAGTTTGGGTTAGGTTTGTGGGCTGGTTGGCCCAACTCAATGCTCATTCTTTACGCACGCACGCATGCACCACCCACCCCACAAACACATACATAGAGAGAGATAGAGACACACATAGATACATATATAGATATACATGTGTGTTTGTGTGCATGTGCACAAAGATATGTGTGTAAACTAAAAATTAAAGTAATTGTGGATAGGTGTGCATGTGGGTGATCCAAATGGATTGGAAGCATATATTATCCATAGTTGTGAGAATCTTTGACCTCACACCACTTAACTACAAATCTTTCTAACCCAACTCTATAACCCAATCCCTTTTCCTCAACTCATTGAAAGCACACCCTCTCACTAGACACCCTTGGTCTTCAATACCTCAACATCTCCATTAGACATCTCTTCCCTATTTGGCTTGTCAAAACTCTTACATCCATTACCTATTCTCCCATTCTCGATTACTCAATGTCCATACATGCTCACTCGACACCTCTTCCTTCCTTGACTCATTAGAATAACTCCATCACATATGTCATTATTTTTCAAGTCAATTTGTTGAAACCAATCCATTCCCACTTCACACTCTCTTCATTCCTCATCTCTTGGAAACCCCTGCATCCTAATCTCCTCTCCCTTATAAATTTGTGGAAATTCCTCCATTCGTGTTGAAAGTTTGAGCAACCTACTGTGACGATATCGCAACTCCTAAATGCCATGCCTCCTATCTTCCCAATTTATCACCTTTAATTGTCGATGCCACAAATTTTCATGTGATCGTGCCAACACCTTGAGTCCCTCCTCTGATGCCTCTTCTCCCTCTCAAGTTCAACATGCTCCTATGAAAAGTGTGTGATTACAATCTCACAATTTGTTTGTTGATCACGGTGATAGGTGATAAGGGTGACAATTTCATCTTCTATCAGAATGGTGCGGGAGACAATTCATCCAACAGACAAGGTTTGGGGTATATCGCCAATGCGCTTGATGTTTAGTGTATAAAGGCCAACAATTTCGATGAAATACCTTTTTATTTTCAGTTCATAATTTCACATTATTATTTTTTGAATCTGTGATATTTATGCTTGTTGACAGTAGGCCAAATTACGATCTATTCAGATTTTTATTTATTTCACCCATTAAGTTGACTAGATCATAGGGTTAGTTTAACCCATTATTAAAATAATTGTACTAACTGACTAGACTACCATCCTTTTGTTCATCGATATCCCCAGGTGAACCATACTCTGTTTCATACAATTGATATCCGATTCAACTGAACCATTTTGATCGAACCAGAAAGACACAACAACAATGTACTAAGGTTCGGGTGGGGTTTTATCCAAAAAGGACCAGTATCTGTCCATGAACAGCCCTAAAGTAGAGTGACTTATAAATTCGTATAAATCTTACGAGCTGAAAGGATCATGAGAAGTTTGGAGAAAGGACACAATGATGGTCCAAAGAGAAAAAAAAGGAACAACGCCTAAGGGTTTTGAATCCAAGGAGAAGCAAAGACAGGGGAAGGGCAGGAATCGGAGGGAGTACCAAGGATTGTTAAGGTGTCTGAACACAAGCTACCAGTTCTCTGGATCTTGAGGTGAGGTTTCTGGCTTCAGATAAGAAAAATCCATGTGGGACACCTAATGCATGACCACTTTTCATATCTCCATGGCCATCTTGAAAACATTTGCCTTCTGCTATTGTGTGTTCTCAGGGGTTCCCATTTCATGGACTATGCCTCCTCTTTCCATGCTATGATTTTGATGCTCAAGATTTGATCTGGATTGCCTTGTTCATGAAATCTGGATAAGATTTTGCAGGACACATGAACTCTTAAATGTAAAACAGGTCCATACATTGTCCTAGCTAGAGAGCAGTGTGGAGGAGTGCCACATCTTGTAGTGGCTGCATTGCAGGAAAAAAGATTTGGAGGTGACTGGGTTGGTTGTTGTTCGATGTAAATTTGGAGGGCAAGGATGAATAAAAGTCTAAAAATAAACATGTGCTCCATTAAATATGCATAGCATCATTCTACTAACTTTTCTCTGACCATAGATGGAGTACAGCACATTGAATCTTTTATGAGACTTCCATGACTACAGTTCCTTACTCCTAAAGATGAACATGCCATGTGTGTCATGTCCAGATATTCTTTCAAGTAGTTGTGCAAACACATGGATTTAAGCCACATAATTCGACTAAGAGAAAAGTAAACAAACAAACATCCATCCCTCTTTTTACAACAATTGGACCAATCTAATAACTGGAGAGAATACACCCTCGAGAGACCAAACTAATGAGGTTGTCTTAAGCGGACAGAAGAGCTCCATAAAAGCAAGGCGATAATGATAGCAAGGAGATGGACATTGTGGGATTTCCCTTTAACCACCGAGAACCATTTCCTTGATTTGACCGGTTTCATATAGAGCATAACTAGATTTATGTGCATGCAATAATGATTTTGCAGTTAAATAATAAATATAAACTGATTGATTCTGAACAGTCACTGCACCATCCTCAAGAGGGAAATCAGCAGGTATTGAGAGAAGATAACATACCTGTGTAGGAGCGGACTCCGTGCAAATGCTCCAAACGAAAATATATACTTCAAGCACAACTCTCCACTGGCTTTTGCTGCCAGAGTATGGTAAGCATAATCTTGAAAAGAAAAATAAATGGCATTTAGGAGAATATCCATAATAACTTCTTCATGTATATTAATAAAATGATGTTAACCTGTCAGCAATGTTGACTCCTCTTCGTTCAGAACCGTTCCGGTAGAATATGAACCAAATCGTGCACTCGTATATCTACGGACAAGGTTTGGTCCCCAAGGCCCCATGCCTCTGCATATTAATTATGTGCCACATAAGAAAATTTGCTCTTTGTTAAAACCAAGAGAGAGACAATAAATAGGCTCGTATCCTCTGGGCTCCCATCCATCCAACTGTAATGGGGAATTGTGACAGAACTGAAGCCCCTATTTTGAGCCAAAAGTGGCAGCAAATGGATACATGGAGTTTAATTCAGAGCTTTCTCTAGAACTTGTTCTTGTTGTAAGATTAGACCAATGAATCTCGATAGATTTGTGTATTATCATTTAGGATTTACTTCCACAATCACCACATCTATTGTGAAGTGTGTGAATGTTGGAACTCGATGCCACCTTGAGCCAAAGGGCTACCGTGGATGGACAGATTGCGTGGAGATTAAACTAAGCACCCACTTATTTTAAGATTAGTTCAATAAATAGCATAGAATACGTTTTAATTCTTCAATTACTTCTCCAACTAGCATTCGGTATAACAAGGTGTCTGAATTTTGGTCATGCACCTTACTCTCATCTTTGTTACCTAAATAATAAATATGCCCCGTCAAATGCCACCCTCATGTTTGTCAAAACTGGCCCCTGCATAATGACTTGTGCTAAATTACTGCTAATTACTTGCTGCATGAAATTATAAATTAAACAGAATGATGCTCGGAAACGATATAACTGTCACAGGGTCAAAATCCCGGTATCGATTTCGACCGATCCTGTGCGGCGTTAGCTAACCCGTAGCTAACCAGCCTTCCCGAGTAGAACGATCACGGACGCGCTCCAACTCTTCTCGTACTCCTGCTTGCTAGCGCACCGACGCTTTCAACACAAACACGAGCACGAACTCCGGATCGCTCAAGAACATTCTCAAGAACACGCTCAAGAACGCTCAAGAACTTTACAAGCAATCACACGAGCACGGGCACAAAGCTCTTCTCTTATTAGAAGGGGAACTATCTCAGGAGTGGGTGGACACTCTACACTTTCTCTCGTGTAGACTTGTGTACTCTTTACACTTGTGTTGTTTACAAATGAGCCACCACCTCTCCTTATATACAAGACTCAAGGCAACCCAAGGGACACTCATTATTACATCTACAATAATGATACATAAAGACACAAGAGACCCTTCGAGTTCTTCGGCAACCCTTCGCGTTCCTCAGCAACTCTTCGTCTGCTCGTCTCTTCGACTCCCTTGTTGACCTTTCGTCTTCCCGCACGGTCGACGCCCAGTCAACCGTCCAGTCATCAGCACACTCGCGCTCCAACGCTTGCTGATGCAGCTTTGCCATAATTCACCAAGTGCCACCGAACACTTGGTCTTGTGCCAAAGGGAACCCGCGGCCTCCAGACCCTCGTGCGGTAAACCCTTCCTTAGCGTTCTCCATGCTAAGGGGAAGTCCTCCAGAACTTCGCTATCGTGGCCTCCACACCACTTTCGTACGTGTACGACCGAGCATGCTCGACAATGCTCGTACTCAGCACCTGCAACGCTCCATACCTCCTTGGACCGCCACGCATCAATACCGATACCGTGCGCCTTCGTGTGTACGCCTATGTGACCGTACCACATAGCTCCTCGATGCGTACTGCTTCACTACGTACCGCCCTTCTGCGCTCGCGTATGTACGACTACGTGCATCCACTGTCATGTCTTGCACTGCTGTCTGTACTCGCTGTGCTCGCACTGCTACAAGCACCACAACACTCTGCTACCGAGCCAGTGTCCTGTGTGACGCTTCTCCATCACGTACGGTAGAGCCTCCAGACTCTCGTGGATAACCTCCCTAATATCCACACATTTTCGGACTCCTCCTGAAGTCCAGCTTCATCGATCATTCTCGAGCATCCAGCTACCGTGTCTGCACGATCATTCTCGATCACGGAATTTGGGTTGTGACAAGCCTCCCCCACCTGAAGAATCGGTTGTCCTCAACCGAGTATCTCCTCTTCAGCTGGCGTCCCGTCATGATCCTCCATCCGCTATGCACCTCCTGATGCGGCTCAATTGGAAGGGTGGTGCCGCCTTGCACCGCCTCCCTTCCTACACCTAGTCTTTTCATGAACCACGTCCCTCCATGACTCGGTCTTCATCGTGAAAAGTGGAGCTTCCTCGTCAGCTCCCATTTTCGGTGTATCCCTCCTGGATACAACAACTCCATCGCTGGTTTGTGGTAGCTCCAGCTCCACATGTGGAGTACTCACCTCCACGCTCGCTCGTTGACGATCTCTATCGTTCCTTGTGGACGTCTCCACATCCTGGGAAATGAGCACCTCCTGCGCTTCGAGCGTCTTCGGTATCTTGTCTCCTGCAAGATCATTGGTGGTGTGGTTCGTCACCACTCCACTCCCATGGACATGTATCTTCTTGCCCATGCTGCATCGCCCGCCAGAGCTCTGCCTCGCCTTCTCGTGCACGGATGTTATCCTATCCGCGGCTTTGGTTGTATGCCGCCTGCACACATGTTGGTGCCCAGCATGCACCTGCGCACTCCTGTGCGTCCTCGATCGAGCCTTGGCACCTCCAAAGCTCTTTGTTGTGGAGTTCCCTCCCTCCACCGAATTCGAAGCTCCAGCTCGAAGTGTCGTGAGGTGTACCTTGCGCATAGCACCGATGGCTCCCAAGCGTACCTCACGTTCTTTTTCCTCCTCCTCGTCCCCACGAAGAGAGTTCAACTTCTCCTTCTTTGGGCACTCCCGCGCCCTATGCGGTCCGTCGCATATGAAGCATCCCTTGCTCTTGGGTTGCTCCCTTCTCTTGGAGTACTCCCGTTCCTCCACTGGTGGATCATGGGCAACGCCTTTGCCCTTGTCCTTCGACCGCACCCTCGGCTTGCTGGTGAACTCCTTCTCTTCAGCATTGTGACTTGGTTGGGCCGCCCCATAATCGACCAACGCATCTGCCACCACGATCGCTGAATTAAGGTCCTTCACGTCCTGCCTCCGCAGTTCGGCTTGCGCCCAGCTTTGCAACCCGATCGTGAAGTTGAACAACTTGTCCTCCTCGGACATCCCCTTGATGTTCAGCAACAAGGACGTGAACTGCTTCACGTACTCACGAACTGTGCCTGTCTGCTTCAGGCATCGAAGAGCCTCCCGTGCAATCCACGCAGTGTTCTTCGGCAGGAACTGCGCCTTCAGTTCCGTGACTAGATCATCCCATCTGGATATCTTCGGTCTTGCCTCGTCTGTTGCACGGCTCCTCCACCATAGCTTGGCGTCGCTCGACATGTATATCGATGCCAAGCCGACCTTCTCGGCTTCCGTCGTCTTGGTCGCCTCGAAGTAAACTTCCATATCTCATAGGAAGTTTTCCAAATCCTTAGCACTCCGCGTACCTGTAAAGGATTTGGGCTCGGGTACCTTGCGTCGCTGCACACTCATGGAGCTCCCGCAGTTCGCCAATGCCTTCTTGATGAGGGAGATCTCACTTCGAAGATCCTCCATCATCGTGTTGAACGCCTCCAGTTTATCCTCCAAGGACTTGATCGGCTCCGCTGAGCGTTGGGTCTCGTCCCCAACATCCGATCCTTCTGAAGAACGGTCCTCCAAGACGGCGATGCGATGGGCATGAGTCCCAATAGTGGACTCCACTTCTGCCATCGCCTGCTCCAGTGCTGCTACGCGATCGGTAACACCCACCATCTTCGCTCCGCTGATCGAAGACGTACTTGCACCAACAAGTATCTTTAGTTCCCGCGATCGACTGCTCCAACAGTCGCTCGTAGCTTTGCCCGCTTTCTTGGCACCGACCAAGCTCTGTGATCTGCTCTTTGGCACCGACCAAGCTCTGATACCAGCTCGTACCAACGATTGGTATTGCCTTCAGCTCTGATACCAACTGTCACAGGGTCAAAATCCCGGTATCGATTTCGACCGATCCTGTGCGGCGTTAGCTAACCCGTAGCTAACCAGCCTTCCCGAGTAGAACGGTCACGGACGCGCTCCAACTCTTCTCGTACTCCTGCTTGCTAGCGCACCGACGCTTTCAACACAAACACGAGCACGAACTCCGGATCGCTCAAGAACACTCTCAAGAACACGCTCAAGAACGCTCAAGAACTTTACAAGCAATTATACGAGCACGGGCACAAAGCTCTTCTCTTATTAGAAGGGGAACTATCTCAGGAGTGGGTGGACACTCTACACTTTCTCTCGTGTAGACTTGTGTACTCTTTACACTTGTGTTGTTTACAAATGAGCCACCACCTCTCCTTATATACAAGACTCAAGGCAACCCAAGGGACACTCATTATTACATCTACAATAATGATACATAAAGACACAAGAGACCCTTCGAGTTCTTCGGCAACCCTTCGCGTTCCTCAGCAACTCTTCGTCTGCTCGTCTCTTCGACTCCCTTATTGACCTTTCGTCTTCCCGCACGGTCGACGCCCAGTCAACCGTCCAGTCATCAGCACACTCGCGCTCCAACGCTTGCTGATGCAGCTTTGCCATAATTCACCAAGTGCCACCGAACACTTGGTCTTGTGCCAAAGGGAACCCGCGGCCTCCAGACCCTCGTGCGGTAAACCCTTCCTTAGCGTTCTCCATGTAAGGGGAAGTCCTCCAGAACTTCGCTATCGTGGCCTCCACACCACTTTCATACGTGTACGACCGAGCATGCTCGACAATGCTCGTACTCAGCACCTGCAACGCTCCATGCCTCCTTGGACCGCCACGCATCAATACCGATACCGTGCGCCTTCGTGCGTACGCCTATGTGACCGTACCGCATAGCTCCTCGATGCGTACTGCTTCACTACGTACCGCCCTTCTGCGCTCGCGTATGTACGACTACGTGCATCCACTGTCATGTCTTGCACTGCTGTCTGTACTCGCTGTGCTCGCACTGCTACAAGCACCACAACACTCTGCTACCGAGCCAGTATCCTGTGTGGCGCTTCTCCATCACGTACGGTAGAGCCTCCAGACTCTCGTGGATAACCTCCCTGATATCCACACATTTTCGGACTCCTCCTGAAGTCCAGCTTCATCGATCATTCTCGAGCATCCAGCTACCGTGTCTGCACGATCATTCTCGATCACGGAATTTAGGGGTGTGACAGATGGACAGATTGCGTGGAGATTAAACTAAGCACCCACTTATTTTAAGATAAGTTCAATAAATAGCATAGAATACGTTTTAATTCTTCGATTACTTCTCCAACTAGCATTCGGTATAACAAGGTGTCTGAATTTTGGTCATGCACCTTACTCTCATCTTTGTTACCTAAATAATAAATATGCCCCGTCAAATGCCACCCTCATGTTTGTCAAAATTGGCCCCTGCATAATGACTTGTGCTAAATTACTGCTAATTACTTGCTGCATGAAATTATAAATTAAACAGAATGATGCTCGGAAATGATATACACACTCCAATGCAATGTCAAGGAGCAACCAGAGTGTTTATTGTTAGATTACATATCATAAATACATCTGGAACACTTTCCGAAACATCTTAGTTGTAAGCATAAAACTGTGTTTAGAATTATGATCTTGCAAGCTTATTGATTGTTCCCTGATGTTTATAGATGTATTCCTAATAGGATGTGTCCACATGATTAGAGCTAGATAGTACAATCTATAATTGAAACTTTGCGCAGAAAAGTATACATATTGATTGCCAGATTAACCTAGATGTTAGCTTTATCAAGCTTATGCATAATGAACTAAACAAGAACTAATGCAATCAAAGCAGCTTATAACAAGGGAACTTCATTAATCACTGTAACTGTATAACAAGGGAACTTCATTAATTTCAGAGACTGGAAATAAGGTGGTTGGTAACATTCAGCATACAAAAACCATAACGATAAATAAGGAACTACCTTATTATCTTCTGAGGAGTAAAATTAGACTCCCAAAGATGATTGATAATGGCTCCTTTCCATGTTGCTTTAAAATTGGCCAATCGTTCCGACATAGACTCTTCAGAGGAAAATCCAGCTGGACCCACCAATATGAGGTGTTGAACATGTTCAGGATGCTGCAAGAATATGATGATTATTCTCAACGAGAAACCAGAAACATCGATATTATATTTTTGAAATCATATTTATTAAATAGGAAAAAAGATGCCCCTCCATTTTCTCTAGCAACTAGCAAGAAACTAATTCAAATCCAAGTCTTCACTGCTCTGAGTAACCCAAAAAAGATTAAGCTCGTCCTATGGCCCCTAGTATGCAGAACTCCAAAAATAATGATATGTAGCTTCTCCTCAAATCCACGTAAAGAATGGGACACAACATGAGTGAATGATCAGTTAGATTTCTTTTAAAAATTGTATGTAGTGTCAAATATGCAGAAAAATAAGGCACAAAAAATAATACTGCAGGGAAAGGTTCACGTATAAAAATTTGGAAAAGCTGAACTCAAGTCACAAATACCTTTAACGCATACTTGGCTGCGATATAACCGCCGAAAGAATGTCCAAGCAAAATAAAGTTGTTCAAATTTTTTGCCTTCCGCCATTCCTCGAAAGAGTCAATAAACCATGCTTCCGTTTCTGCATTAATATGCAATATGAGATCCATATCCCCAAAGGACCGACATATACTTTATTTAATTATTCGAATACAATAGCCCTAGAATGTGGTTTTTTAGGGAATAGCCCTAGAATGTGGCGTAAGAAAATGATTTCAGCACTCTCTCAGTAATGCGATAAGATGGATGCTGAAGATAACATTCCCAATCAATCGGAGAAGTATATCAAAATATGCTGAATAGGTTGTTTGTAAAGATTATCCACCATATAAGTTGCGTGTATGGATGAAGATGTTCAATAAAATGACCATTAATGTTAGACTAAAGAAAATTGACTAGAAATCAATAATTGACATTTAAAAACTAAATATGAAAAATGTTGATGAATAAGAACATGAAAGAGGAATCATAATAAGAAATCAAGATAAACATCTTGGGATTTTACATGAAACCCTAATGCCTAAGTAGCGGGATGAAACCACGTGAGAAGGCACCTAGGGCCAGATAATTATTGCAATCTCTCAATGAGTATAGGGGGTGTGGGACTCCTTATACTAAACATGAGTGGGCACTATTATATACTCCAACACTCCTCAAGTTGGAGCTGAGAAAGTTGCAGCTTGCAACAAAAGAAAATATACAACATATCTTCACACGATACATCTGAGAGAGGCAAGGATAGAAACACCCTACTCAGACGAGGAAAGAGACACCCCATTTGACGTAACCAATGCTGGTTGAAGACCTCCCTCAAGGACGGGTCTTTGACGAACATGTGACCTGGAGGAACAACAGTCGTGGTTGTAGGTGGCACTGCGACAACCAAGTCATGCCTCGAGTAGAATAGGCAGGTGTAAAAGAAGAAAATCAGCGTGGAGCAGCAGTCGAGGCTAGAGACACCCTAACGAAGTAGTCGATGCTCGATAAAGACGACCGATAGCAGTAGAAGTCTGGAGTGTCGGTCTGCCAGTCGTGGATGGACAGTAGAAGTCCTATAGATGCATCTTAAGAAGAATATATACCCTATGTAATTCCCTATTTCTCCCATACTTGATAGAATAAGAGCATGGATCATCAAGTTGGGAGAAACCAAAAAACAAAACATGTATTTTTTTCTTTTTTTACGCTTCTTTTTTTGCACAAATCGTTACTTTTTTGTAGTTGTAGATCTTTTTTTGGCTATTCTCCTTTTATTTCTACAGCTTTTTGTATGGTCACCCTATTTCTTAAAAAAAACTCTCTTTTTTTTCTTAAAACTCATTGCTTTTTTTGAATCAAGCCCCTTTTTTCTTTTTTATTGGATATGGGCTCTTTTCCTCTCTTTTTTCAAATCAGCCCATTTTTTAAACTTAGCATGTTGGGCTTAAATCCACTTAATGGTCTAGTGGAGTGCAGTGTGTCTACCACACAAAAGACCAGGGTTCAAATCCCATTCTTGCAGGGGTTGCGTTAGGTAGTCGACGGTCAGCGTAAAAAATAGTCGAATCTTTCAACATGGATTAGAGCAAGAATCCATGTAGCCGACCCTACTTATAGTGGGAGAAGGCTTGGTACATTTTTTTATTAGCACGTTGGGCTTAAATACATGTTCCAATAAAGACCCCCAGCTACATGCTTACTTTTCGCTGTTATTTAGGGTTCCTATTGTGGGAACCCCATCTCGCGAAGAGCATCGTAGGGGCTCTACTTGTAAGATCGAAGGAGCATGGTGCCTCCTAGAGATGTATTGGAGGTGTGTGCTGGAGAAGGTTCACTTAGAGAGTTCTTGCGTACGATCATGCGTCGCGAGGAGGGAGGTATCATGCTATTGGTGCCACCTGAAGAGGGACTCTCACCGTTACGAGTAGGTGGTTGCGTTGCCTGGGGGTGCTCGTAGAGAGAGAGTGTCGCCTTGCGAGATGAACGGAGGTGGTGGCACCTGGAGGAGCTTGTGGATGCACCGCCGCTAGGAAGAACCGATCGTGAGGGATGTACGCCACCTAGGATCTTCATGCGCACTCTTTTTTCTCATTCTTTCTTTTTTTTCTTCGCACCATGCATCGATGCTCGGAGATGGCCGCACATGATTTCATGCCACCGTCACCCGATGCTCGAAGGTATCGCATGAGCGAGGGGCGAGCCCCCTCCCCCTCGTAGGGTCTGTTGTTGTTGCAGCTTCTTCTCCCGCACAGAGATGTGGCCACCTCAAGGTGGATGTGGCTTGGAGCGAGGCTGAAGGACCATGAGGGGTCGTGAGCAGCGTGACAAGGGTCAGGAAGGCACTGCATCAGGTTAGATGATCGGAGAAGAGAGCTTGGATGTCGCCCAGCATCAGGGTTCCGAGAGCCCTAGAATTTTTATGGAACTTGGATGATGATCTTCAAAACCAGGAGATGAACATGATTAGGGTTTCATGAAACCCCAAAACTTTCGAACAAATATTAAATCAAAAAATCAAATCCGGTAAATAACCCCAAGAACGACTCACTCTGATACCGTGTTCAAAAACAAGAATATGGAAGCGGAATTATAATCAGGAGTCAAACATAAACATCTCGGGAAGTTATGTGGAACCCTACTCCCTAAGGAGTGAGATGAAACCACGAGAGGTCTCTAGGGTGGAATCTTCTATTGCAATCTCTCAAGGAGTACAGGGGACGTGTGGCTCCTTATATAGCCCCACAGACAGACCGAAGTCCCTCAAATAGTAGATGTGGGACTAAATATGAGTAGAGTAATTGGATCTTGGAGAGAACCGGTCAAGGTTTTAAAAAATGTAAGGAATCGAAGCATTTTTCTAGTATCGCCTCGAGGCGTAAGCCTCACTCTACAAAGAAAATTTTCATAAAAAATATAGTTAAATCGTAATTACATTTTGCAAGTTGTAGAAATTAAACTGTGATTAAAAAAACATAACTCCATGACATTTCATAGCTAATTTCATGTTTCAAACATCTGAGTTTGCACTACGTGGGAGCTAAATTATCTCTAATCCCTAAAAACAACAATAAAAGTTCAAATATAAATAATTTGACCATCAAAATACATTAAAGGATAAAAAAGCAAATTCAAACATAAATATGTTATCAAGCAAATTCCAAATTTAGCTCCAAGTAAGGGTCTTGTATCCAACCATTTTAATAAAGAAAGTATTTATGCTTGATTCATACTAAAAAGTAAATGCATTAGATTTAAGGAATCAAGACTCAATATTTTGTACATGTTGATTTATAAAGAGCACGTGGAACAAAGAAAAAAATAAGCTTAATATGTTAATAAACTACAAAATAAACGCAACAAATTATTTATTCATATTAATTTAAAAATAATCGAGTAAAAATGAGCTTAATTTGTTGATATACTGCAAAATAAATGCATTAAATACCTCGGTTAGCCGATGTTAGAGCGTTGATTAAATGACTTTCAGTGAATAGTGAGCTCAAGGAGTTGAAACTACTTGTCTATGAAAGACGAAAGCCCCACAATCAAAGATAGAGGAAGAATATATAGCAGAAAAAAGAAAAAAAATCAGATGAAATATGAGGCAACGCCTCGAGGCGCGCGCTTTAATGAGGCTGCTTAAGGCTATAGCCTCAAGGCGTACGCCTTAGAAAATTCCGCATCATATTTTCTAACATCAGGGCCCGAGGCAAGCTTTTAAAAACAATGGATCCAATCACCCTCTATTACATACTCCAAAAATAAATATTACAACTGCTTCCATAATGAGTAAACTAACTAATAGTGCACATCAATGAGTAAACTAACTAATGACGCATAAGAAAATGATAAATGAGGAAAGTTTTAGATAACAAACTTTATATCATCTACAAATAAAAAACTACGATCATAACAATCTTTTAAAGTGATTAAAGAAATTTCACATTAACACAAGAAGAAACAAAATCTCGCAATAAAAATACCAAAGCAACAATTAAAGCAAATATGTATTTTAGATAGGTCAAGTTGCTCTAGTTCAAACAGGAAATATCAGTACAGGGATTTATCCCGGTCAACCCGTTAGAAGTATCCGGTTGAATATAAAATAACCATCTTAATTGAAAAAAAACATATTTTAAAAAAAAACTTCACTGAAACAAAAAGGCACCGATCAGGTCTATTTGAAAAAAAATAGAAAACCATAACATCTTTTTACAAGAAAAAGGGTGAGCACCGTAATGGTGTACACCAGAAGTAAATTAATCACAAGTATGAAATTTCTTGAAAGCCATAATGTTAACGATTTTTCCATTAATTATCTAACAGATTTTTTATTCTTCTTCCAGCATGGAACATAGCAAAATTAATTAATTGTGCTCCTTTGCCATTCACACAAAGAACACACGCGGGCATACATAAGTTATCTAATATAATACTACAGAAAGCTGCTATTTAGTTCCGAGCTATAACTGTAAACTTACTGAAAATCTAACATATGGAATTGAACAGAAAATCGTGTGAAAGCACTAAGAATTTCAGAACTTCAGTACAACAGCAACAACCCCGTCCCATAGACATAACAAAAAGCAAGTTCGCTTTTTTACCATGAAGGAGTACATGAAATCGCCATATTTCAGGGAAAACAATGTTTTTCTTTTTAGAGAAACATAACTCTTCAATGAGATCAATCATGAACCCAAAATTGTCATGAAAAATCTCATGGTATAAGTCACACTGGTTGATATATGAATACTGTGTGTGTATTCTGAAAGGATGTATTATGGGAAATATTCCAATGAGCAGAAAGCTCATCAATGAATTAGTAGGCATGCAATCTCAACATTTTGTATTTGATCTTCCATGATCATAGATTACGCAAAAATCATGTCATGGTTTTACAAATATGGTATTTGTGTTTGCTCTCATTTTTACGTTTGCAAATAAATAATAAAATTATGTTTTTTCAATAACAGTTTGCATGTGTGAGAATATTATTTATCACAATTAGTTAATTACTTGTTACAACTTCGTGTTTATTTATTACAAATCATTTGTACATATTACAATTTGATATTCATTCATTACATACACAGGCAATGATTTTATAACTAAACTTGGATTTAACAGCTTCATATCCATTTTTTTACAATTATAGCCTCAGATTATAACTTCATAATGATTTTTTTATAACTTTGCAAATTTTTACAACTTTAAATTCTTTTTTTACAACTCCGTAAACATTTTTTACACATTTAGTTTTACTTTTTTTACAAATCTGTCATCCACTCCACAGTAGTAAAAAAAATAATAGAGTTATAAAAAATCAATAAATAGTAATGAAAAATAAAAAAAGAGATTGACGTGTATTGGTGGTGGTTTGGGGGGCTAGGGTGGTTCGTCTCCCTGAACGTGGAGACATGGCAAGAGGGGGAGGTTATGTTTTTTCAATAACATTTTGGATGTGTGAGAATATTATTTATCACAATTACTTAATTACGTGTTACAACTTCGTGTTTATTTATTACAAATCATTTGTACATATTACAACTTGATATTCATTCATTACATACAAATTACATACACGGGCAATGATTTTATAACTAAACTCGGATTTTTATATCCATTTTTTTACAATTATAGCCTCAGATTATACAACTTTATATTAATTTTTTTATAACTTTGCAATTTTTTTACAACTTTAAATTCTTTTTTTACAACTCCGTAAGCATTTTTTACACATTTAGTTATACTTTTTTTACAAATCTGTCATCCACTCCACAGTAGTAAAAAAAATAATAGAGTTATAAAAAATCAATAAATAGTAATGAAAAATAAAACAAGAGATTGACGTGTATTGGTGGTGGTTTGGGGGGCCAGGGTGGTTCGTCTCCCCGAACATGGAGACACGGCATGAGGGGGAGGCATGGTGGCGGCAAGGGAGGGGATGTGCGTTGACGGCGAAGGAGATGACAATTTTGGCAGCGATGGAGAGAACATGAGAGAGTTTTGAGGGATACAAGATCTACCATAATCATTTTCCTATTTTAATGGTTAAAAAAGAATTAGAAATAAATGATCCACTATAATCACATTCTTATTCTAATATATTCCAAAATGGATCTCTACAGGATCCATTTACCCAATCCATGAGTTTAGTCCCACATATATTAGTGGTGGGACTTGGAGGGTCCGAGGAGGCTATATAAGAAGACCCAGACCCCCTGTATCAATGAGAAAAATAATAGACTCATCTCTTTGAGGTGTTCTCTCGTAGTTTCATCCCGCTCCTTAGGGAGTAGGGTTCCACGTAAATCCCGTGTTCTCAATGTTTTATTTATTTATCTCTGATACACTTCCGCATTATATTTTCTAACATGGTATCAGAGCGGGTCGTTCTTGGTTGATTTTGAAGAATTATAATTAAAGATTTTTTTGTTCAAGATCGATCAAGTTTGATTTATTATTCGATCAAATTCTAGAGTTCTTCTTATGGAACCCTAATATTGCAGGCGCGTATCTCCTGACGTGAATCTCCGTGTAGTAGCCAAGGCATCTTTTGCATCGTGCTCCTCTTCCAAACATGCTCTTAGCGGCAGCACAGCCGCAGGACCGCGATCTCCATGCGCATCTCCTTTGCGCCCTACCTTTCTGAGGCAAGACCTCGCCAAGATCTAGTCTTTGTGCGACGAGACCACATCCCCAAGACATTGATCTCCCAGCGACGGAGATCCTGATCTCAGGAGGAGCATTCATCGGCTCCTTCTCCAAGACTCCTCGCAGATTAGGTGGTGCCGCTCTTCCTCTAGGAGGCACGTATGGCGACAATACTCTAGGTGTCGCCCTTCCTCCACGTGCACGAGCAGCAGATGGCGACCCTACTCACCTCCACGAAACCCATCGTGTCATTGTGACGGAACCTCAAGGCGCCCTAGCCGCATATGGCTCTAGGCAAGCTCATGTGCCTCTTCTCCTTCCAAGAGCCACGACGATCCTCCAAGGGCGGAGGTTCCCCTTGCGGCTCCCCTGCGACTTCCAGATCGATGCAGCTTCCCCTCCAGGCTGTGGATCGCATCGCCGTTCAACCTCCAAGCGGCGCTCCCTCCTTCGACGGCAAGCCCTCATCCGACATCCCCTTCAAGTCCCCAACGAGCGGCGGCGTGCAAAAACCCCAATCATAGGGGGCGGTGTTCGAGAATAGGATTCCCACGATGGGAACCCTAAGGAGGGGGCCGCTGGCCATGTTTATTTAAAAAAAGGGGTGTGCCCAGTTTTAAAGCCCAAATGGGTTTCATTTCTTGCCCAAGTGAGTCGTATGTTTAAAAAAAGGGGGGGGCCTATTAAAAAAGAGGGAGATTGGCCAAGTAAAAAAAGATTAGTTGTATTTAAAAAAAAGGCGCATACAAAAGAAAAGTCGTATGCAAAAAAGGGAATGAAGTCGTAAAAATAAATGAACGACTTATTGAAAAAAAAGTATGATGGCTATAAAAAATGGAAATAACCGAGAAAAAAAACTTGCAAGAAAAGACGAAAAAACTGCGAATGACTTATTGATTTTTGCTCTCCCCATTATCTTGTCTTCTCCCAACTCTGTCGACGTCATTTTTCGACAAGTATGGGAGAAAGGGAGAGTATTATGTAGAGTCACGGGTCTATTCCATGTTCCGATGCTAGATTCCATATTCCAAGCCATTCAGATTTCAGACTCTATGGGTATTCAGACTCGACGATCAGATGTTTCCGAGTCTTCAGTTTCAGTTGCACATGTCTGCGATCATGTTTTTGTAATACACATCATTCTTTTTTTATCGACCAGAGTTTTCATGTGTTCCATAGGGAACCCAGAGTAGAGATACCATTTCCTATTTCATATGAGTTATGGTTTTTGCAGAGATATATTTCATATTTATGTACCGTTTATATATTTTATATTCTTATGTCCACTTTATGTAAAATGCTCATAGGCATCTCCCTATATAAGAGAGCCTAGGGCCCAAGGAATAAACAACTCTTTCTATTTTGCCAACATGGTATCAGAGCGGTGGTCCTAGACTGAGCTCCGAAACCCTAACCCTAAGCCCCCCCTTCCGCTCCCCTCTCTCTCGCAGCCCCCCTCCAGCCATGCAGCTCGCCGTTGTTCCCTTTCCTCCTACGCGGGCCTCGCTGCCCTGCAGTCCGACGCTCGTCGCTCGGATCTCGCCACCAACTGCAGTCCAGGTTCCGCCGCGTGGGTCCCATCGCTAGGCTCTACAGCTGGGGTCTCGCCGCTAAGCCTTGCAGCCGGGTCCCGCCGCTAAGCCCTGCAGCCCGGGTCCCGCCGCTAGGCCCTGCAGCCCAGGTCCCACCGCTAGTCCCTTGCCACCTGGGTCCTGCCGATCAGCCCTACAACCCCCGCCATCGGCCATGCACCTCCTTTCTCTAAGAGGAGTGCCACCATGGTATTAAAAAGCTAGCCTCGAGGCGGTCGAGGCGGTGCCTTTTAGCCTCGAGGCGTACGCCTCAGATGGAATTGGTGAGGCGTATGCCTCAGAAGGTCGAGGCGGTTCGAAGCGGTGAGGCGGTCGAGGCGAGGCGGACTGTGAGGTGTTTTCTGGAATTTACAGCATTTTTTAAGGATTTAAATTGTCTTATTGGTAGCTTTAGATGCTTATAAATGTATAGTTGTCTAGGATATATATTTACAAGATGAATGCTTGGAATTTTAAGTTTGTTCACATTCATATTAAGCATTAAACTTGTCTAATTTTTTCAAGAAAATCTCAATATTGCACCTTTAAATACACAATCCATAAAGCTTAAAGAAAAACTAGTGTTAAGAGAGGCGACATAATGAGCAACGTAATATACCAACTAGAAAAAAGCAAGATTAGATTCAAGGCAAGTCAATATTGTCATAATTTATATATGTCATATAACAAGTACATCTAATCATAATTTTTATGCACCTCGATATTTTAATAATAAATATACTGTCTTTGATATTTTAATGATAATTATAGCTAATAAGTCTATTTTTGATTGGGTAGAAATTTAGTAGAGAGGTTTATAGCATTTACAATCCTTTCTTTCACGTTCTTATCTTCATAATTTCATCATATATTGCAATGTTATATATTATATGTATGTCAATTAAGATAATTTCATCAATAAATATATTTATAATAGTTTTTATAAGTATTTTCCTATACAAACTGAGGCTTACGCCTCGACCGCCTTGAGGCTACGCCTCGCCTCGTCTCCAGGGAAAATGCCTCGTTCCGCCTTTCGTTTTTTCAAACCTTGAATGTCGCTGCCCTCCTCTAGAAGCACTGTCGACGAGTACTTTAACTAGATGAGATTGGTTGCATGAGTTTACGCATGGAATCCAATCTTTCTATGTTAGTGTAGACGAACACTTACTACACATGTCAGAAAGCAACGTAGATATCCCCTCCACAGGCACCTTCAAAGGTCCTACGCCTATAGTAAAGATGGATGGGTCAAGCTATGAACTGTGGGCTATGCAGTTTATGAGCATGATGAAATCTATGGGTAAGAAACACATTCTTACCGAGGAAGAGCCAGGCTGAGAAAACCGGGGTTAATGCCTCATGGGAGGCGGATGATGCATATGCCAAGGTTTGGCTTTCAGAGACATTGGCCATAGAGATCGCCAATGATATACTTCATCAACCCACAACCAATGTGATGTGGGACATTCTTACTGCCACTTATTCACATGCAAAGAATGAAACAAAGATTCTACAACTCCAGCATGATATCTTTACTATCAAGCAAAATGGACATCTTCATTTGTTATATACATCCTTGCGTGGGATGTTCGAGAAACTCTATATCTTCATGCCTCTTACATCTACTCCTCAGCATCAGAAGACGTATCAGAATGCTACCATGGTTGGTGTATTCCCGACAGCCCTTGATTTAAGTATGAGGCAGATCGTTCCCATATTTTGGCAGATGCGACTATTCCTTCCATGGAGGAAGCCTTCTGCAGGCTCTGTCGGATCATTATTCCATCTACTAATGTCAGTTAGACTTCTTCAGCGATGGCGGCTTCCCGAGGTCGCGGAGGCTCTTCTCAGTTTCGTGTCCGCAGATCTCGTGGCGGAGGAGGTCGAGTTCGTCAACCATGTACCTTTTGCCATCATCCTAGACATATAGAGGATACATGCTACTCCAAGCATGGATTTCCTGCCTCTACTCGAGTGGCTGAGCAGATTGAGCTCCCAGCTGCTTCCTCTTTGGATCAACGATTTGATGACCTTTTTTTAAACTAACGATTCGGGGGAGACGCGGCGTGGCGCTCGCCCCAAAAAAAATTATTAACAAGAAACTTCAAAATAAAAAGAGAAATACAGGAACAGAGAGAGAGGGGAGAAACGAGTATGGGATCGAGGAAATCCCCTACAAGAAGGCGCGGACTACACCCACAGCCAATCACAAGTTAAACGAGTCGCGTGAGCCAAAACATTTTCTTTGTAAAATCTCTGACCCCTGAAAATCGTGCCATTACGACCCAACCAAATGGCCCAGATGCAAGCAAACAGGCCCAACAAGTCTCTGCAGTCTCTGTCTTTGTTGGCGCGCAAAGAGTCCCAAAACCCGACCAAGTCCGAAGCATTGATCCAAGATATCCTTGCGTCTTCCCAAATGGCAGCAGTGACCGGGCAACCGAAAAAAAGATGAGATATGGATTCGACGTCGTTTCCGCAAATAGCACAATCCACCGAAGGCACAGTACCAAAGATTCTAGCGCAACGATCACGAGTTAGAATCCTACCTCTGCGGAAAAGCCATATAAAGATCGTTACCTGCTTCGGAAGCCTCAATCCCCAAAGGAAGTTGCAGTCGCTGATGAGGGGACCCAAGTCCCCCAAAGGAACGCTGGAAATTGCCTTGAAAGCCTTCTTAGTGGAGAAAATGCCCTCCCGCCATGCCCAGTGGTCCCGACCCCTCGTGGGTCTGGGCGCATGCGAAATATACTCCAGAAGAGCAAGAAACTCATCGAACCGTTGATCAGAGAGATTGCCCAAAAGCGATAGGAACCAGCCGTCCTCCGACCAAGATGAAGCCACCGTAGCATGCCTATCGAATGCCAATGCAAAAAGACGATGGAAAGAATCCCTCAAAAGGACATCACCAGCCCATCTGTCCGTCCAAAACTTGAAAGAGCAGCCATCGCCGAGAACGGGAGCGAAGAGATGCGAGTATCGCTGGGTCACCGAAACAATCCCCCGCCAGAAAGGGGTACGAGAGCGAGTGTCACCAATATCCGCCAACATCTCCCCACTTAATCCCAAGATCTCGCGTAATAAAGAGGAGCAGAACATAGTAGAGTCCCCCCATAGCATGCTCACCCACCTAAGCAGGAGAGCGTCATTGACCCAGTCGAGGCGCCGGATGCCAAGACCCCCATCGCATTTCCTTCTCGTCACCTCCTCCCATCCCACGAGATGTGCACCATGAGAGGAAGGCCCTCTTTTCCTCTAGAGGAAATTCCGCATCAACTTCTCAATAAGGAACCGCACCCCCACCGGCAGCTGCCAATTGGAAAGAAAGTAGACGGGGATAGAGGAGAGAACCGATTTGATGAGCACAAGGCGGCCACCCCGAGAGAGCATGGACGCACTCCACCCGGAGAGCCTCCTCTCCACCTTCTCAATAACCTTGCGCCAGTCGCGCTTCCTTGCCCGCCCCATCCCCATGGGCAAGCCGAGGTATTCAATCGGCAGAGAGGATGGGGGGGAGCCCAGAGCAAGCCCACAAGCTGCAGAAGCCTCCGAATCCAAAGCAAAGGGAATCACCTTAGACTTGTTTTGATTGATGAGAAGACCCGAAAGCTCGTTAAAAATATCCAAGGTTGCCGCCATGCCCCTGACCTCATCGATACCCCCCTCGATGAACACGATAGTGTCGTCAGCATACTGGAGGGTCGGGATAATCCGGTCGCTGCAGGAGAAGCCCATGGAAAGACCATGATCAACAACATGAGCCGCCATTCGGGGAAGCACGTCAACCGCAATGACAAACAGGAGGGGGGCCAGAGGGCAGCCCTGATGCACGCCTCTTCTAGGTTGAAAGCGATCACCCATGATCCGGCCATTAAGCATAATGGAGAAAGACACAGTAGAGACGCATCGACGCATCCAAGTGATCCAGGTCGGAGGGAACCCACGAGCTCTCAGGACCGCCCACAAGAAGGACCAGTCGAGAGAATCGTAGGCCTTAGCAAAATCAACTTTCCAAAGCACACCAGGACACCCACGCCGCGTCCAACTCTCCACCATCTCAGAAGCAAGAGTCGTACTGTCGGCAATTTGTCTACCACGAATGAAAGCAATCTGGCTAGAAATCAAATCATCGAGCACCGGGGCAAGCCTGCGTGCGAGCACCTTCGCCACAATCAAGTATAGACCATTAGAAATTGCAATGGGACGAAAATCCTCAACAAGATGGGTAGATGGAATTTTTGGCAATAGAA
The DNA here is from genome assembly GCA_037367405.1 of Ottelia alismoides. Lineage (NCBI taxonomy): Eukaryota > Viridiplantae > Streptophyta > Magnoliopsida > Alismatales > Hydrocharitaceae > Ottelia > Ottelia alismoides. The sequence goes on from JAZKJV010000630.1 coordinate 46,740, forward strand.
TGATTAAAGCCCTATTTATTCTGTCGAAACCCGCATTAGAGCTGCAAAATTCTTTAATAACCTCCCAAACCTCCTGCCCCACCAGATCCCAGAAATCCTTGTAGAAAGCGACGGGGAAACCATCCGGTCCCGGTGAGGTGTTGATGTTGAGATCCCAAACCGCATTCTTAACCTCCTCCAAGGTTACCTCTTTCGTCAAGTCATCACAATTGGAGGGAGAGAGAGTAGGAACTCCCTCCCCTAACCAAAACCATTGCCTAGGAGTACGCGAACAAGAAAAATCCTTAAAGTAACGCGCCACCTCCCTCCCAAGAGCAGCCTCCCCCACGACCTCCCTCTCACCAAATGAGATGGAATGAATAAAATTGGAGCGCCTTCTGTTACTGGCAATCCTATGAAAGTAAGAGGAATTTGCATCCCCCTCACGCAGCCACGAGATCTTGGCCCTCTGACGCCACTCCACCACGCACTTACGGTCCTCAGCCACCACCCTTGCCTGGGCCGCAGATCTGGAGGCCAGCTCGTCTTAACTGAGCTCCCTTTCCCCCTCCAGCAGATCGAAAGAGACCACGGTCTCCTCCGCCTCCTTCCTGGCCAAAACACGCGCAACTCTTGAAGATCGCTTAAAGGTGGCCAGACTCCTCCGAAGGAGCACCAACTTCCGAGCAAAGCGGCCCACAGCGGACCCCCCACCACAATCCTTCCCCCAAGCATCTGATACAAAACCCCTGAAATTCTCCTCCTATAGCCAACATTTCTCATATCTAAAAAAAAGTACGAGAGGAAGCACCCAAGTCGCACAAAATAGGCGTGTGGTCCGAATAATACCGCGGACAAGAGTAAACAATAGCAAGTTGAAAAGCCGTCATAAAGGCCTCGGAGGCGAGAAACCTGTCAATGCAAGATCTTGAAGAAGAATTCCTCCAGGTGTACGACACGTCACAAGCACATAGATCCTCCAAAGCAAGGGAATCAATGAAGTCAGCGAAATCCGCCGAGCCCGGATTCGCACCGCCCCTAGACCGAGGGCGATCAGAAGCACGCAAGGTAACATTGAAATCGCCTCCAATCAGCCACGGAATGTCCTCAAAAAGCTGGCCGACCCGAAGAAGCTCGTCCCAAAGATCACGCCGCTTAATATGGCAAGTTGGCCCGTAGATACAAGAAAAAAGCACGGTAGAAGAGTCTTCCCTTCTCGTTAGAGAAACGGAAATAGAATGACACCCTTTGAATAACGAGTTGAAAGAGAAAACCGCCGATCTCCACGCAATGAGCAGACCACCTGAAGATCCCTCCGCATCCAAGGCGCGAAAGTCGTCCAAAGACTCAGCAGCAAAAGACCGCCACAGATCGTCGTCCACCTGACGGAGCTTAGACTCCTGAAGCATCACCACATCACAGCCCCATTCTTTGAACCTGATACCCATCAATTTCCGCTTGTCAGCACCCCCAAACCCCTCACGTTCCAAGACAAAACTTTCATTTAGAGACGTCTTCGAAACCCCTTGGCCTGACCACACCAGCAGCCGCGGCCACCGACTCCTTGAAGGTGAGGCATGTTTGAGTCTCCCTCGACCTCGAGCGCGATTTGCTCCTCCTCCTGTAGCGCTTAGCAGACCTCCTTGAAGAATCGCCTTCGGACCCAGCAACGAACCGTGAGGCCATATCCGCATCGGAAGTAGTAACAGAACTGCATGGCCCCGAAGCAAGATAGGGAGGAGCCTGAAGAATGTCAACGGAGGCATCCTTTTCGGTATCGAGAGAGGGGGGGCCTGAGACTAGCGGAAGAGCACCCCTCTCAATCGAACCCAAGAACCGCCTCCCAAGATCCGGAATAAGCAAGTCCACCCCATCGAGCACAAACGGATCCACCTCCACAAAATGATTGTCCGACCCACTACCGGATCCGACGGCGGGTCCGGACCAGAAATGAGTCACCCAAAAATCAGAGGAGAAAGTCCGAGACGAGGTTCCGGGCGATCCTTTCAAGAAGCCGAGATCCCCCTTGATCCCCATGCACCTAACCTCCACGTCACCCGGGAAACCGCCAAGAGAAGCATCCATGCAACGATCCCATGCAAAACGATTTGATGACCTTGTAGCATGATTGAGGGGCATTATACCTCCTACCAATCCTATGACGTCTTCATCAGCCCCCGACGGCCGAGAGTCATTCAGATGTGGCTGCTTCAGCCTCCTCTAGTACCTCAGGTAGTACTTATGCACTTACTAGCACTAGTGGATCTGATGTTATAGAATGAATTATGGACTCTGATGCCACACATCACTTGTGTGGAGACATAGGTCAACTTACAGCCCTACAGACAGGTTCCTCCAGGACGAACTGTGGTTATTGCAGATAGAACTCATTCTCCAATCACTAAACATGGTGAGATTAGCTTAACGCCCCCTATGCATCTACAGAATATGTTGCATGCACCTGATTTCTCTATGAACTTGTTGTCCATTAGCTAGATTACGAAAGATTTATATTGTCGGGTCATTTTTGACCCATCCTCTCTTGTTTTTCAGGACATCCTTACAGGCAAGGTGATTGGGTGTGGTCGTGAGTAGGGCGGTCTTTATCACTAGTTCAAACTCCCCATGTTGGAATTTCCTCTCTTTCTGCTGGACATGTTTCACCATTTACGTGGCACTTGTGCTTTGCTCATCTTCCGCTCCAAAAATTGTGTCGTGTTCTACCTCAGATCTTGCCTCATACATCCTTTCAATGTGCGGCATGTCAGTTGGGAAAACACCATCTATCTGCCTTCCCCGATCGTCAGAGTCGGAGCAGTAGCTCTATATTTTAGTTGTTTCATCTAGATATTTGGGGTCACAATCGTGTTCCTGGTCACCAGGGACACAGGTTTTATCTGGTTGCAGTTGATGACTCATCTGTCGTGGGTCTTTTTATTCAAGAATAAATCTGAAGTCGAAGATGTTATCAAAAGTTTCCTAACCGAAGTACAAAATGTGTTTTCTACTTCTGTGAAAATTGTGAGAACTGATAATGCCTTAAATTTTGTACTAATGCTCTTTCCAATTATTTTTCAACCCAAGTATTATTTATCAAACAACATGTTCTTATACTTCCTAACAAAATGGTGTTGCAAAGAGAAAGCATCGTCATTTGCTTGATGTTACAAGGACTTCTCATTCAGAGTCGTGCTCCGCATTCTTTTTGGGGTGATGTTCTAACAACATGTTATCTCATTAATCGCATGTCCTCGTTAGTCTTGGGTGAGAAAATTCCTTTCTCTCTTGCTTTTCTTGAAAAGGAATTGTTCTTACTTACTCCTCGTGTGTTTGGCTCGGCCGCCTTCGTCCACCAGTTGTCCCTAGGTATTGACAAGCTCTCTCTTAAAGTTGTCAAGTGTGTCTTTTGTTGGGTACTCCAGGACACAAAAAGGGTACAAATGTAATGATCCAATGTGCATGAAGTATTATGTTAGTAACGATGTCACCTTTTTCAAGTTCGTGATGTACTTTTCTCCTACAGGTGATCGATTGACTTCCTCAGACTCTGATGATGACATATACATGCTACCACCACCATCATCACCTCCTTCACCACCACCACCACCTCCACCAACTACTACGTTCCCAATTCCTCCATTGCCACATCACTATACCCGTCGACCTGCTTTTTCTCATGATCACCGCTCATCATCTAGCACGCATGAGGTATGTTCTAAAAATACAGTTTCTAATGATGGGTCTAATGGTCTACATGAGCAGGATTCTTTACAGGGGACAAATGTGGAGGTTGTTGATTTGGACTTACCTATTACGCTTCGAAAGCATAAGTGTAGCTATGCATCATATCCTATAGCATCTATGATCTCATTTAATCGCTTGGCTGGCGATTCAGGAAATTTGCAGTTGCATTATCAACCGTGGCCATTCCATGGAATGATCAGGAGACTTTGAAGGATGGTCGATGGCGACTAGCTATGGAGGAAGAGATGGTTGCCCTTCAATCAAGAGGTACTTGGAGCCTTGTTCCAGCTCCCGTTGGAGTGTCTATAGTAAGTTGTAAATGGGTTTTTACAGTGAAACAAAATGCAGATGGTAGCAGCGGAAGGTACAAGGCACGCCTGGTTGCACGAGGGTTTACTCAGATATACGGGGTGGATTATCTTGATATGTTCTCACCAGTTGCTCGTCATTCCACCTTACATATTCTTCTCTCAATTGTTGTAGTTCGAGATTGGCCCTTGTTTCAGTTGGATGTCAAGAATGCATTTCTGTATAGTGATCTTCAAGAGGAAGTCCACATGCAACAACCATCGGGATTTGTTGTCGAGGGAGAATGTTAACATGTGTGTAGACTTCATAAGGCGATTTATGACCTTAAGCAAAGCCCTAGAACTTGGTTCTAGAAGCTCTCAGACTTGTTTGAGAAACAGGATTCAAAGTTCAAATGTTTGAATGTAGATCACTCTTTTTATATAGAGAACATCCAGAGGTATGACTGCTATTATGGTATATGTTGATGATATACTTATTACAGGAGATGATATGCAAGGAATAAAGAGGGCGAAGGGACGTGAATTTGTTACCAAGGATCTAGGAGCTCTTAGAAATTTTCTGGGATTGGAGTTTGCCAAAAATCAACAAGGGCTTATGATAACTCAGAGAAAATATGTTACTGACCTGTTAAGTGACACGGGTATGTTTGGATGTAGACCTGCAACTACACCATGGATCCAAGCATGAAACTCTATGATGATGATACTGATGAGGTTGATTAGAGAAGATACAAGGAACTGGTTGGAAAGCTTCTTTATGTTACCATTACGAGACCCGATATTTCGTTTGCAGTAGTCGGGGGAGCCAACTCATGGAGCAACCCCGTCAGGTTCATATGGATGCAATACAAATGATACTAAGGTATCTTAAATCATCCCCATGTACATGACTGCTATTCAAAAAGGGTAGCTCTATTACTATTTCAGCATGCGCAGATGCAGACTATGCAGGGTGCCCCAAGGATAGGAAGTCTACGTCTGGATTTGCTATATTTGTTGGAGACTCACTGGTCTCATGGAAAAGTAAGAAGCAAACTGTTGATGCTAGATTTAGTGATGAATCTGAGTATAGAGCTATGGTACAAGCATGTACAGATATGATGTAGGGTCGAGCAGTCCTAACTGAGCTACATATAGATGTACCTCTTCCCATGTCGTTGGAATGCAACAATCAGGCTTCCTTATTTATTACTAATAATCATGCATTCATTGAGAGGACAAAGCACATTAAGGTTGATTGCCATTATATATGTGATATGATCCAGAAGAGCTTCACTGCTACATCTCATGTCAGCTCAGGGAATCAAACGTCGGACATTTTCACTAAAGCCCTACTTAGAGGGTCCTTCCAGAAGTGTTCTTCCAAGCTAAGCATGATAGATATCTATGCTCCATATTTATGTATCATTTATATTTTGGGAAAAAGGACCCTACACCGGCGGGTGCAGGAAATTCCCCACACCCGACCTAATTTTCATTATTTTTTGATTTTTTTTAAATGAAAACTTGGGGAATTTAGATCACCATGTATCACCATGTTGTCATTCCAAATTCAACTTAATTCGACACTTCTAACATCTCCATCAAGACTATCAAATTTTAACGGTCTCAAAATTGCTGAAATCGACCCCTTTTAGACGAACAAGTTAAGAATGTTTATTTTACATGAAATTTGAAATACTTATTCCCCTCAACATATTGAGTAAATCCCCCCAACTTTTAATACAAAAAAGTAAAAAAAATAATGCGAAAATGGTGTGGGTGCAGGGAGTTTCCTACACCACTGGGTGCAGGCTCCCTGCCCTCTTATATTTTTATGTTCTTTTGCCCACTTTATGTAATTTGTCCATAGGACTCCTCTTGTATAAGAGAGCCTAGGGTCTAAGGAATAAACAACTCGTTCTATTTTCCCAACAATATTCATAGGGACTCCAGAGTTGAGATCCCATTCTTTGAGCTAGATGGGATCATGGAGAGAGACTCAATTCTCCGACGAGGAGATTTTTTCAGACTCCATTATCCAGTGACCGTGGACTCTAACGAGGATTGCACTCCACAGCTTTTCAGTTCGGCCCTTTCAGAGAAGGAGCAGTTGTCCACATGTTATGGCGGGCCAGAGTACTCCACGAGGAGACTCATTTTCAGTCGCAGTGACTTTGCCAGACGCAGGACGAGGAGGTTCGATTTGACTCACATTCCAGTCGTTCGTCATCCTCACATGCACGGCATGAGAAGCAACGTCCTCGATAACAGTCGACAGTTGTGCGCATTGAGTTGATATTGTTCGTAGTGTCATGTAGCATGAGTTGAGATTTCTTTCCATTTGTCCAAGATGAACATTTAATGCCCCAGCTTGAGGAGCAGTGTTGGAGTATATGCGTCACATGTAGTGATGGGTAACTGGATCTCCCCAGGATCCATTTACCCCATCCATGAGTTAAGCCCCCACATCTACCAGTGGTGGGACTTGGAGGGTCTGAGGATGCTATATAAGAAGCTCCAAACACACTGTATCCAATGTGAAAAGCAATAAACTATCAGCCCTTTGAGGTGTTCTTCCGTGGTTTCATCCCGCCCCTTAGAGAATAGGCTTCCACGTTAATTCATGTGTTCTCAATATTTTATTTATTTATCTCTGATACGCTTCCGCATCATATTTTCTATCATATTTTCTAACATGTTGAAATGATTTTAATACATATTGTCAAATAAAAAATCAGTGGAATAGATGACAATCTCATTAATTTCCTAATGGAAGTGCCTATTGGAAAATATCTCTCTCAGTCCCTCTGTATAATATGTATAATATGCAAATATTTTAAACAATCTGTCACATATACAACAATCATAAAAGGGTTTTGTCTAAATAAAAATATGTTACAATGTAAGCAAACCTTCTGTGCTTTTGCATGTAAAATCTGGCCGGCTGGATCCTCCCCAACTACATCCAACAAAATAAAAAAGTAAGCATGTATATAACCATGGGAGAAAACATTATAAGCAAGAAAACCACTAAGATATGAAGCAGGAAGAACTGAACCCAACAAATAGATGGTGATGTGAGATTTGCGAAGACCAGCAAATCGACAGCAAAAAATTATGACAACTGTATGCATCCCAGTCTCCCAGAAGCTTATCGGACATCCAAGTTACCGGCAGAAAGGGGAAATTTTCATACACGTATGGTACTAAAACAAATTATCAATTAAAAGATTCTTCAGATAGTGAACTATCACTTTATAAAAAGGGGATAGTTACGAGCCTGCCATGTGATATCTCTAAAATAAACAATCTAACGAAAAAATGTGCTGAAGTTTATGTACTGATGGAATATGGTGTGAGGACGTTTGAATTAAACGGCCTTTTGAATATGAGTTTGTAGCAAAACTTCTTGTAATGGAGCATTTTGTAGATGTGTATCTATGAGATTCCACTGAGGTCACCAATAGCATTTAATGCTAAAGTGGATGCGAGTCATTTTTTGTTATTTGGCTGCCATATATATTACCAAACTTGGCCACCATGTACAATACACTCAACCCAAACAATCACACAGAGAGAAAGATTCTAATAACGTCAGAGACAAACCAAAGCCTAGTTACTGAAACATATTGGCATCATATACCTATGTGCAGACAACGGCACATCCCAAACTTCTAGGGATGTGAAATTGGAGGTGAGAACGGGAGAAATGGGACAAACTCAGAAAGAGTATGTCGAGCCATGTGATGTGGAGAAAGAAAGGAGTTACAAGAAAAGAGAGCATATTCTTATAAAACGTGATGTCTCTGACATGGCGATATCAAAACCCTGTCGAGATCCCTCAGATGCTTTACCAGGATTTCATCCCCATTTTGTGAACGACTGGGATCCTGGGTAGTTCGGCTCTTTGGTGGCGCTGTAGGAGGTGCTACTGCCTGTTCTCGTGGGTGTTGATGAGGGTGCCTTCTGTCTTTTCTGGTTGTAATTTTTGTTACTTGTGTTGCTGTAAAACCTCTTTTTGCGGCTTTGAATATACTGGGGTGAACACCAACGAGTGTCTCCCCCTTTCTTGAGTGTCAGAAAAAAATATTAGCTAAAATAATTTCTTTTTAAATTTCCATTTAATCGATATTTCTTAAGATTTCGCCTTTACTGCATTGTTTCTTATAGAGATTTTTTATATCATCTCTTTGATAAGACATCTTCCTTTTTATAAGAAGCTCAAGATCCACGATTTTTATATGCTAGAATACAGACAGACTATAGCAATCCAACTACAATTGCACATAGTTAACTGGCAAGTTCTAAGATTCAAGGGAGAGGCAAATTCCTCAACAGTCTCGGGAAAACATAATTCCCTGAATAGTGCACAATATTTTTTATTTCTATACTGCAATGGTGTTGCACCTTGGATTTGTGCCACTCGTATCACATTCTGTGAGTGCGTCAAGTACATATCGCACACGCGACATGTGCTAAATGCCCTGGAATGTTTAAGTTTTCACATATAGGGCCCTCTCTGCTCACTTCCCTAGCTTGACGAAGCGCGTTCTCTCCCATCACCTCTCAAAGCTCCTTCGTTCCTCCGATATTGCTTCCTCTCCGCCAGTGCGCCGCCTCCTCCATCTGTTCTCCAACGTTGCATCTCATCGCCTCCAGAGCCCTTTGGAGCCGCCGCCTCCTACAATGCTTCAGTTGTTTGCCCCCCCCCCCCCCACACACACACACACCTCTCCAACCCCTAGGTAAAGATGAAGCTTATGCGTTAGGGTTTTGGTAGAAGGGGTCCGCCTCCCGCTGCCCACCGTAGAGTATTGTAGAGGCGTCAACCACCATCAGGCGTCGACTAATAGAAAGTGATGTTTGCGGGCAGGGTGCTCTTTCTTGTCCTTTGACGGGAGGGGCGAAGCGCTTTCGCTACTGAGAAAGCTTTCTGAATAAATCATGTCGTTATCCACCAATTCGAAGTACATGTGATGATCCCTTAACTTTTTTTTACTTACAAATCCATTGCTCACCAATATGTTAGAATGAAATGGAGTCAATTTATTGCATGTTTCATTCGAAGGATACAATCGGGGATTCGTCGAACACCAATGTGTGTTTAGACTTATCGTTGACTGTTACGTAAGATGAATAGTTGAATCTAGTTCATCGGAAGTTCAACTTGGACAAGAACACCAACTAAATTAAATTATCACATCGCATCCCACACAGTTCGGGCATCTATCGTAGATGATGATGACACACAATGTGTTTTTCTATACTCCAAGACAACTGAGAAATCATCACCCACTGAGGTTATTAGTACGAGTCGTTCGCCTTCAGTTGTGGCACCGATTTTGGATGGCCTTCATGATCGCTTAACATCAGGTCCGTCTATGGTTTGGAGTACCAACGACCCTATAACATAACCCACACAAGTTCACAAATTCATGAGTGATGTTTTCTTGAGAGTGACCTAAATGACGGTCTTTCAAGGATAACATGCAATGAGTTGGACAAGAAAAGTCACCAGGAGCTTGAGGATAATGTTGTTGTGAATGACCCGACGATAGATGATGACCCTATTGGTCAAACAATTGTTCCATGTATACCATTTTATGGAGTCGGAGGTTGTGACACCAGTGGAACATTTGAGGATGATTTTCAAAAGAAGTTTGGACTTGACAGTTTTGGTGATGAACTTCAAAAGGGTAGAACATTCAAAACAAAAGATGATTTGATTTATGCGGTAAAGAAATATCACATCCTAGCCCACTACAATTTCATAATTAAAGAATCCACGACCTTGGTTTGGTCTATTTTGTGCACTGTGGAATTGAAGGGTAGCATGCGACTTCTACGTGGTCATTTCAGAAGATTCGATGGTGTGTGTAGGGGTAATCTCTCAGATCGGTGGCCCACACTTGCATAAACCCATATGTAAAACATGATTATCCTCAACTAGATTGTAACTTCATAGCCAGATGAATATTAACCATGGTGAAGAATGACCCTACTATTCGAGTATCGAGCTTGAGGGCTCACATTCAGGAATTCTACAAGTATTGGGTTACAAAGAAAAGAGCGTGGGATGCTAGGAGAAAAGCAATAGCAATAATCTTTGGTGATTGGAAGAAATCTTTCATGGAGACACCTTATCTTCTGCATGCATTGAAGGCGATTATTCCGGGGACAAAAATAAACATCCAACTTACAAAACATCCTGATTTGCGGAAACCTCATTGTCATATATTTCAGCTTTGCTTTTGGTCGTTTCGTGCATTGAAGCTTTCAAATATATCAGACCACTGATAAGTGTTGGAGTATGTTGGAGTATTCCAGGATCCAATTACCAAATCAATTGTTTAGTCCCACATCTACCAAGGGTGGGACTTGGAGGGTCTGTGGAGCCTACATAAGAAGCCCTAGACCTCCTGTATCAGATGAGAAAGTTCAATGCAACATCATCCCTTTGAGGCGTTCTCCCATGGTTTTATCCCGCTCCTCACAGAGTAAGGTTCCACGTAAAAATCTTGATCTTCTTCAATGTTTATTTCTTTATCTCGGCGGATATAAGCTTCCGCATCCGTTGTTTCTAACAATAAGCATTGACGAAACTCATTTATATGGTAAGTATAAGCAAAAAATGTTGATTGCTTGTGCAACGGATGGAGATAACCACGTCGTACCTCTTTCATTCGAAATAGTTGACGAGGAGTTCGGTCCTACTTGGAATGGCTCATTTCGCTTGTTCGCATCAAAGTAATGAGCATACGTGATGAGCCTGTATGTATTATTTTCGAGTGTCATCCTAGTATAAAATTTGTCATTGATGATGTGGATGTTGATTTCCAACTACCGTTTATGTACTGACAGTTTTATTATAGGCATGTTGTCAGCAATTTCAACATTGTCTTCAAGAACGACTCTATAAAGGTGTTAATGATTGCAACTCTACAGATGTCTACCAAGAAGTTTGCTTACTTCATAAAGAAACTGCATGAATGGACCCCCAATGCAGGTAGTAGGTGGTTTTCAACTCACGACTGTCGGAGGGAGAAATGGACTCTAGCTTATGATGGTGGGTATAGATTTGGTCAAATGATGACAAATCTTAATGAAAGTTACAATGCAATACTAAGGATGCATGGTGGTTGCCCATTGTTGCACTGGTCGAGGAGACTTTCTATAATTGTATGTTAATACTTCAACTAGCATGCAAATGAGGCAACTGTTGCACTTCCGGCTAGACAAAATACACAAAAACTGCAGCAGGTAACCTCCATAAGTGGGGTGCAACTGCAAATGGACACATGGTAACACGTATACAGCAGCAACCGAACTTTATTTTTGAAGTTGAGTGGTTCCCGTCGAACGTAGTTTGGAGTTCAAGGCCGCAGAAGGTACACAGTCAACTTGGGGCAGCAAACATGTACATGTCAGAATATATCATATTTCATGTTCGCATGCTATCGCAGTCATTTCTCAAAGGCAAGCTGAGATAGATACATATGATGGTGACTGATACACGTAAGAGAATCAACTTAAGGTGTACAGAGGGATGTTTTTTTCATGTTGGTGATCGGGATACATGGCCACCTTTGAATTACTCAAACTTGCATCCAGATAAAAAGCTTAGCTGCTTAAGTGTAGCAAGGGTCGCCGGCATTCAACTAGAATTCATAATGAAAAGTATGCTAAGGAAGACATGAGGCAAAATACGTGTTTCTTGTGGTATCATGGGTCGCATCAATCAACAGTGTCTAAACAAAAATACACAGGCATCTACCTCTAACGCGCAACCCTCAGTCAGGAACAAAAATAAATGTGGATCATGTGGAACCATTGCCTGAATTGGATCCTCATGAGCTGTCAGATTTTGTGATGGAGACTCAATTTGTTATACATGTTGTCGAGTCACCCACTGAAGAAATACGAACACCTCAAGCCCCTGGGAGGAAACTGATGGGAGTAGATGTAATGGAGGCTCAACCCACTTACTGTACACCTATGCACCCCCGATGTCGATTTTCGAGGATGACGATGAGAGGCTCAAATACCAATGATTGATAATGGTTCACGCTTAATGCCATTTGACCACCAGAGGTTCTGAGGACATTCCAACGAAAGAGGAGGAGATAAAGATAGAGGAAGGATATTTATAGTTTTTTTGTCATATAACGTGTGCTAGCATTCATTTTTTGTAATGTAATGCGTGTTAGCGATTACTTTTTTGTAATGTAACACATTTAACTCTTGTGGTTTTTAAGTAAACAATGTTATGATTGGGTGGCTATGAATTTATCTATAACAAGATGGATTCCCAAATAAGATGGATGTCTTTGTATTTGCATTCTAGAAACTCAAAATTTTCAAATGTATTGGAGGCTAGCAACTTTCATTTCCAGGGCATTCAGCTAAAGCTATCAGGAAAGCTCGAGCTCGACGAGCTCAACTCGTTAAGAACTTGTGAGCCCGAGTTGAATACTTAATGAGCCCGAGATCGAGTTGGATTTCTGGCTCGTTAAGATTATCGAGTCGAGCCCGAGTTGAGTGGTGCTCAACTAGAGAACTCAACTCAATAACTCGATAGACTCTAATACCCAATGTTCGACGAAATTACAAGGTCACCACCCGCCAAGGCCTTAAATGTCGGATGTTCGTTTCATTTCGGTGACTGACCGAAACGAAATTTCGGTCGAATTTCGGTCGAAATTCGACCGAAATTTCGGTCATTTCGGTCGGTTTTTGAACTAGGGCACCCAAATATCGGCCGATATCGGCCATTTCGGTCGAATTTCGGTCACCCACCGAAACCGAAATTCGACCGAAATTCGGCCGAATTTCGGCGAAATTTGATCCCATGCCACCCGCCCACCCTCGTCCAACCCTACTTTCTCACTCTCTCTCACAAGCGAGCGAATCCACCCTCTCCCCCTCTTCATCAACCCTATCCCTAGAATGATGCTCTCTCTGCCACTTTGAACAACTCATCTCCTGATGAGTGGCTTTGGTTTCGGTTGCAGTATTGGGAATGTCGTGTTGAATCCGTTGAGAAATTGACTCTAATTTCATGCCTTTCTTCCCTAATTCAACATCATGTTTGTAGTTCTTTTCAATTGGAGGGCTTCCTCGCAGTTTTCATACCCCTTCGTTTCTTTTTAAATTACCATCAACTTTAACACGTAAATAAAAGGTTTTAGGTAGGGATCACTTTCTGCAAAATTTCCAAATCACATCCCAATACCAACTCTCATGGGATACAGTTCCTCTTGTGGAGGATCCACATGCTAGGGTTTTTCCCAACAATAAAGTGGCGGCCATGGAGTACTCGGTTCCAAGGGCGGCGCGGATGATGGTGGAGGGTGGCAGCGGGGTTGGGGTTAGCTGGAGCTATAGTCGTATGCGGGTGGTGTGGAAGGTGCGGCGATGCGCTAATGGGGTCAGGAAAGGGGTGTCACAGCTTCAGGTCGGGAGGGGGAGGGTTGTGGTGTGAAGGGTTGGAAGGGGAGTGGGTAGTGGTGCAAGGCCGAGGGGACTCGTAGGAGGTGCGGGGTGGCGGAGGAGGTGTTGGGGCTAGGTGGTCCTATGGAAATACGGGGATGGCGGGAGGGTTGTAGGCGAGGGGGTTGTTGGACTGGGGTGGCGACACAAGGAGGAGGTAGGGGAGTCAAGGGAGGCACCGCTGGAAGGGGAAAGGAGGGTCGGTGTTGCGGGAGGAGGAGAGGGTAGGGTGGGCAGCGGTGGGGCTGGGAGTTGCGTCGGAGGTGCAGAATGGCAGAAGGAGGTGATAGCATCGGTGGGGTTAAGGGTTCGCCGAAGGTACAGGGATGGCAACGAGGGGTTGTGAGGAGGCTGGGGCGAGCGGGAATGGCGGTTGAGTCGTTTTTTTGATGGCATCCGATCTGAAACCTCCTTGACAGCAACTTTTGTAGCATTTTTGGCTACGTTTTCCGCTAGTTATCGTGTCAATTCTTCAACGTTCCGTGGCTCATGCATTTCTCTTGCCAAAGCTTGCATGTCTGCACACACTTGTAGCATATCGGATAGAGTTTTTCTAATCTCCGCAAGTCATGCTTGATTCGTTGAACGAGATTCTTTGGTTGTACGTCTGCGCGAGCCTCTGGATGGATCGTCAGATCATGGAGACGATCTGAGGACCATGCTTCGATACTAATAAATACAATTAAGAATTTTGCAATGGAGAAAATATTTTTTTAGCGGTGGAAATAATTTGTGGGAAAGAAATCAGAGGGAGGAAGAAGAGAAGGCTCATCGGATGTGAGGGATTTAGGGAAGAGAATCGCGAAGATTGCGTGGAGGGAGGAGAGATAAGGAGAGAGATGAGATAAATCTCAATTTGATTTCAACCTAAACTGTCTTAAACAAAGAACTATTATTCCCTTTATATAGGATGGATGTGATTACAAAAATAGAAATTTAAAATTCAAATTAACTCTAACCAACTAACTAATTGATTTGAATAAAATTCAAATCTTAATTTATCAAGATTGACTCTAACTAGCTAGCTAATTAATTTGAGATCACAAATAATCTCATTATTCGAAATAAAATTGCAATGAATCAATTAATGGTAAATAAAATTGGATTCTAATTAACGGGCGAAAATTGAATAAGACCCTAATTATTTGCTTCACGCTACATCAACTCTCTGCCACTTTGAAAAACTCATCTCCTGATGAGTGGCTTTGATTTCGGTTGCGGTATTGGGAATGTCGTGTTGAATCCGTTGAGCAATTAACTCCAATTTCATGCCTTTCTTCCCTAATTCAGCATTACCTTTGTAATTCTTTTCAATTGGAGGATATCCGTACAGTTTTCGTACCCCTTCATTTCTTCTCAAATTACCATCAATTTCAACCTTTAAATAAAAGGTCTTGGGTGGGGGTCGTTTTCTGCAAAATTTCCAAATCACATCCCAACCCAACTCTCGTGGGATTCGATTCCTATTGTGGAGGATCCTCACGCTAGGATTTTTCCCCTAACGATAAAGCGACAGCAGCGGAGGACTCGGCTCCAAGGGCGACGCAAACGATGGTGGAGGGGCAACAACGGGGTTGGGGCTAGTTGGAGATATGGTCGCATGTGGGTGGTGTAGAAGGTGCGGTGACGCGCTGGTGAGATGAGAAAAGGGGTGCGGTAGCTTCAGGTCGGGAGGGGATAGTGGTGGCGCGACGGGTGGGAAGGGGAGTGGGTAGTGGTGCGGGGCCAAGGGGATCCGCAGGAGGTGCGAGGGTGGCGGGAGGGGGCGATGGGGCTAGGGGGTTCTCTGGAAATGCGAGGGTGGCGGGAGGGTTGTAGGCAAGATTGTTGGGGGACTGGGGTGGCGGCCTCGCGGGAGGGTTGTAGGCAAGAGTGTTGGGGGACTGGGGTGGCGGCACAGGGAGGAGGTAGGGGGTCGGCAAAGGCGCTGGAAGAAGGGGGGAGGAGGGTCGTTGGTGCGAAAGGAGGGGAGGTCGAGGTTGGTGGCGGTAAAGCTGGGAAAAGTGGCAATCAGCACTGCCATTTTACTTTATCAGGCCTATCTACTATCGTATTGCAATTAACTTTGCAAGCGCCCCCTCCGTTGATCATCAGAAATCCCTCCTAATGCTGATTTTTCCCCTCCAATGCGATGACAACTAGTCATACCTTGACGCCAACCCAATACCACCATGTCACACACATATACACGCTCTCTCCCTCTCTCTCTCTCTCACTCTTTGAACTTGCCAGTACCATGTTTGCCTACTACAACCATGCTATTTATGTCGTTTTGATCTTCCTTGCCACCAAACAATAGCTATTGCAATTGTTGCATACTTTCACCACCATCTAGAATGTTAGTAAGGTGAAATCTTCATCTCCTATGTCAGAACTAGGTGACCACGACTTCGACCTCCATTGAAGCTGCCACATATGCAATTGCCAAAGATGCTCTAACATAATCAAAATAGATTCTTCAATTTGTTTCTTTTGAAGAAGAAAAGAAACAAAGAGGGGAAGTTGTTAAAAGTTAAAACTCTCCTTAATACCTTTTTTAACGGTGAATCTTTAAAAAGCGACCCAATGGTCTCATATATTCATGGCCTCAAATTTCAGCGAAATTCGATCGAATTTCTGTCGAATATCGATATCCAATCGAAATCGAAATTCGATCGAAATGACTGAAATGACTGAAATATGGGGGTCCTAGTACAAAAAATGACAGAAATGACCGAAATTCCGGTCGAAATTCCACTGAAATTCTGTTTTGGTCGATACCGAAATGGTGACCGAAACCGACATTAAAGCCTTGCATATATTATTACAATTCAATTAAGCCCAAAAATTAGGGTTCTTGCAAATTGACATGCGTCTTTGGATTTTGATGATAAAATCCTCGACTTTGTTAAAAATTCAAAAAAAACTCACTTGAAGATGGGTTTTTCAATACGAAGAGAAATAATGCAACACCAATCCATGCTAATGAACATTTTAGCATTTTTTTCTTTTTCATGTTTTATTGTTGTATTCTTTATCAAAATAGTGGAAACATGTCTTTTGATGTATGGATGCTCTCTCTTTTTGCCCAATAGTCATGTATTTTATATGATTGTTATTTGTAAAGTCACACGTTTGTATGTAGTGGGAATATGAATGAATAACTTAAAATTCGTTAGTCGTTAAAATTGATATACTATTTTGTACATTAATTTATTTCTCCTATTAAACCATCCAATCCAGCCCTCCACCCCTTTCTTCTTCTCCAATTCATGTGGCTTGACATGCATTTCTTCTCTACCCATGCAACTCCATACATTCTCCTCCCAAATCCCAAGCAACTAGGACATAATCTATTCTCCTCCCCTAATTCCCTGAATTTCTTCCCCCACAAAAACTCATGTTGCGCTAAAAGGTTCCAGCTCTTGGGTTTAAAAAATTAAAAATAAGAAATACAATAAGAATCTAAAATAAACTGAAGTCAACTTGCATCACTTCTCCCCTCTTAAAAGTATTGCATTTTATAAATGGTGAGTTGACAACATTGGGGAGGAATTATCCATGTGCACCACTTTGAACCCTCATGTGGTCCATTCCACTCTTGGTGGTATCTAGCTCTGGTAAATTCCCAAGTCTAGACCACAAGTAATTATCAAGGAATGTTGACCCTGACAAGTGACAACTTGCCAAATTTGGTACCCATTGGATTTAAGTTGAACATCCGAAAGGCTTAAGCTTAAATTATCAAATAGCAGTCCTCAATATCTTAAACACACTCTTTTACCATTTGTGAGTTTTCAATCTGTGTTACAACTTCATTTTTTCTGTCTCGTGCCAAAATTTGAGTTGTGTCGAGGAAAACTATCCCGATAACTGGTTTTGGACTCAGTTCAATGCAAGCTCAATACAAGCCCTCCACAAACAAGGCTTAGTCCAAATTGTCAAGAAGAATTCCACACCTCTGGAAATATATTAGAAGTGATAGAAACGAGGTGGAGAGATTGGCATTAATGGTAATGGGACAAGGCCATGGTTGTGATGGCATAGCTAAATAAGAAGGTATGGATGAAAAGGGAAGTGAATGGTATTGGTAATGGGATTATTCCAATGATACCGCTTAAAGCATGTCATGACGTATATGGGAAAGATGTCATTAAAGATAACTTCAAATGTTGTGATTGCAAGATTAGAGAAGGCATCAGGATTCAGGATGAACTTTAAAGCTTGCTGATGATGTTCTCATGCAAATCACGCTAGAGTGCAATGATGGGATCATTGCTTTCATCAATGCTCATCATTGTTTTCCCCCCAAGTGTTGCAGAATCTTCTTCTAACATTTGTATTGTTTCTTTTATTTGTGACCAAAAACTTGGTAGATTTTTAAGATGTTCATATTTGAACATAGTACAAGAACTTCAATTCACAATTAATCTCAAGTATATTTTGGGATCTTCAAGTCATAAAAACAATGTGAACTCAATACTCCGCATACACTTGAAGTAGTACAAATTTTAAGAGGGGGAAATTTGAAGTTATAAAGAATGGGATAAGGGAGGAGGTGCATGCCAAGCCACTTGAGGGATAGAAAGAATGGTGTTGTGAATTGATAAAAGCGCAAGCGAAGTTAGATAATAAAACATATCTCTAATAAAAAAATCAATTTCATTCCTAATATACCATGCCTTACAAATATATAGGTAGATTTATCCAAGAAATCAATTGCAATAGAGAGAGATACCTCTTCACTTAAAAGACACATTTCAACTAAAGGGCACTTCCATGAATTACAACCAGATTTCAAAACAATAAATATAAACTGAAACAGGGCTATATCAATTAAAAATCCAAAGGAATGCATGACCTCGCAACAATCTCCTATGTGGTTTATAACTCCTGTTCAAAGCATCTCATTGCAAACACCACAACATTATCGAATAGAAAAAATTTGCAAAGGATAGAAGAGATCAAACGACATACCCAAGCTGATCGATTGCAATAACTCGAAAATGATTAGCGAGCGCATCAAAATTCCGAAAAAAGAACCCCTGAGAAGCACCATATCCATGGACCAAGATAAGCGTCGGAGAACCATCATTACTGTCGAACGTCACAGTATTGATAAACCTCGGCTCATCGCTAGTGGAACGAAACCATCTAATCTTCGAACCGGGTGGTCCCGACCCTATATTTACTTGTTCTTGGACATAAGAAGTTCTGCATCATCAGAAACCACTGTTCATTAAAAAAACATTGAGAAAAATGAAAATCACTCTTCCAACCACGAGATAAAGAACCTTCAACCATCTGCATTAAACCAAACAAAGAACAGAACATAAAATGTCCAGGGAGGGGTTGGACAACTTCTAGGTCCATCTTTCGCACACGGATTTATTTCTACACGTCGAACATGGCAACCATTTGACTCCCCTTCTTACATCCAAAATAGGCCTAGGCATTGGCAAAACCAGAAATCCAGACCAAGAAGGTGAAACCTAAGGCCGTGTTCGGTTGGGGGGTTAACCCCCCGTGGAGGGTTTACCCCCCAAAACCCTCCTTTTCTCTTACTTGTGGGACCCACTCTATATTCTACATTTAAACATTAAATAAATTATTTTTCTTTCATTCATTACATCAAAAATAATATATTATACCATCATATCTTCTAAAAATTATAAACTACTCGACTTCTACTCACTTTTCCAAACTTCAATACAATCACATCACAACAAACCCATCCAGCCCCTAACCCCTATCCAAACACAAAAACGGTTTACCCTCCCCCAGTTTAACCCGGACTAATTTGGTAACCAAACGCACTTTAAGAGAGTGGAGGTAAAAATTATAACACTATGCTATCAAACTGTGGAAGAATTATAGGGTTCATGATTGTATAAATTCAGTTTATTTTTTTGCATGTATTCACAAAAAGCGAACGGAAAGGAAGTGAGAGAGAACAATCGTAATTTGCAATGAGCACGCTCACATATCCTTATATTGGCCTTCGATATACCACCAAGACTAGAGAATATAAAAAGAACATCCTTTTTCTTTTCCTCTCAAATCCGTACTCCATCCCTCGATATTCGGCATTCCCGTAATCTCACCCCAAAATCAACTTCACAAGTGCCACCAATCCGATTAAATCCGATCTCGATCCAATCCAATCAAACAGAAAACATCCGCGTCGACTCTAACCTCAACACCCGAAACTTCCCCCCGCTTAATTACAATTCAAACGGGTTTTCGATCAAACATCACCGACGGATCATCGAGGACTCACTTGACGAGCGAGAGGAGGCGCTTCTCGGAGGCGATGATGTGATCGGTGGAGGTGGGGATCCACCGGAGCACCGATGGCCACAGCGACCTCGTCGAGGACGCGCGCGCGCTCGCGCTGGTGCTCGCACGGCCCATCTTCTCCGCCATCTCCGCTCGATCGGAAGACGATAACACCTTTTTTACGAGCCCTTATTCCTTGACCTTTCTCGTCTTTCGGGGCGAGGAGGTCTTCGATAATTTGTTGCCGGTGCCAAACTCACGGTGTATTATATAGGGTTGAGGTGCCCCCTCGTCCACGAAGGTTGTAGACGTGTGGGACTCGACGTTGATGCGGGAAAATTCCTCCGGTTGCTTACGTGAGGACTGACGACGGGTGATTGGGAGAAAGGGAGGAGTTAGGTGGTGGTGCCTGCCATTTTTATATACGTAAGAAATGAGTAAAGTTATTATTCTACTTGTCCTTATGTAAATATATTTTGTTAATTACAATAAGGAAATTGTGATTTTAACTCACGGAGGAAAATTCCTCCAGCAGGTATGTTTTGAAATATATTGGCTCTATACGGTCGGGAATATTTTTTGTGTTATGTATCGTATGTAAGCCGTCTTTTGAAAATGCGGCTTTGATTTTAGCCAAAGCTGTCTCTTCAAGAAGAGGCTCTCACTGGCATAGAAGGCCATATTGGCGATATATCGGCGATATATCGTTGATATATCGGTATCGCCAGGACCATGGTATCGATACTGCCCAGGATATCTTTTTACAATATATCGCCGAAATATCGGCGATATATCGCCGATATGTCGCCGATATATCGGTGTCGGCGATATATCGCCGACAAAGGAATATTCCTTGGCACCTTGGCATCTTTGCTTGCTTCCATATTCCATTTGGCCATATCGGTACATTTTTTTAGCATGTGGCCGACCAAGGGAATCAAGTGTCAACTTTGCTTATTATTTTTGCTCCACAGTTGGCATCTTTGCTTGCTTCCATATTCCATTTGGCCATATCGGTACATTTTTTTAGCATGTGGCCGACCAAGGGAATCAAGTGTCAACTTTGCTTATTATTTTTGCTCCACTTGCAACTTTCTCTTGATTCTCTTGATAGATATGTCACCGATATTGGCTATAAAAGAGGGCCGTGGGCAGACTCTAATGCACACAGCTTGGATTGGAGCTTCTCTTCTCATCTAAGATAAGCTGGAGAAAATCTGCAGCTGCAAATTCATCTTCTCGAGCTGATTAAAAGAAAGGTGCAGTAAGAACATATAATCTATCCCTTTTTAATTTTGTTGATTGAAATATGAGTTAATTTTGATTTACTTTCGATAATATATTGTGGCAGTTAATGCATTTTTTACATTGTCACCTTACTAATATGAGCCTCTACGAGATTACACGTATACATTTGTTGTTCTTCTTCATCAGACGGTGAGGTGATATATTCGTCTAAATGGAGAATATTTTTGCAGTCACTTGATATCTTATATTTATTTATTTATTTACTTAATTTATATCAGCAAATATAGTGATTTTTTATTGATTTTTTTGTATATATAGGAGATTACATGTATACATTTTTGCTCTTCATCAGATGGCGAGGTAATATATTCTTCAAAACGAGGAATATTTTTGCAACCACTTGATATTTGATATATATATTTAAATCAGTAAAGGCAGTGATGATTGAACTTTGTTCTAATATTTTTTAGATAATAATACAAGTCAATTAGTCCGTGTTTATGAAAAATGAATGCAGAATGAATGAATCTAAGTCTCTCATATTGAAACATAAAGTGGAAAAGAAACAAAAAAGAAGGGTGTCATGAGAGTTATTGACGATTATATTTTGGCCAATTGGATACCGTGGAAATGAATTTTGCACTAAAGTTGTTGACGATTATATTTTGTCCCTTCGCGTTGATATGTCAGTTTCTATATCATGAAAACACTGGTTTAATGTTTGTTTATGTGTCCAAAAGGTTTCATAATGCATTTTTGGGACATGTCTTTCGGATCCAGAGGCATGCCTCTTGAATGGGATAGCTATCTATATGAAGCCAGTCGTCTCCCTTCATAGTTAGTTATCGAATGAATAAAAATAATCATATGTGTATTATCATCCCCTTAACCTTTTTAAGTATTATCACCCCCTCTCACCTTGCGGTTTTTCGTGCATTCCCTGTCCATAATTCTATGCAATTAGAGAGGCACTTCCTTGGGCTTACATGCTTTACATCGGATGCTTTAGATTTGATCCTCATCATGCTTTACATAACTACAAATTCTTTGTACTCATAGCCTTCACATTTGATGCTTTACATCTGATGCTTTAATATTACAACTATGATGACATCATTGTCAGAAGAGTGTACAAAATCATATATCTTCGAATTGTAGATTTAAAGCATGGTTGTCTTTTGTTTTGTGCACTACGTATGTGTTCAGAAGAGTGTTTTTTAATGCTTAAGGATATGTTCTTTAGAGGTTAATGACCATCCAAAAAATGCACTGAAAGCATCAAAGAATATGTCAGACAGTGATACGAGGTAACCACCTCTCACCTTCTCACACTCCGGTAGCTAGTATTGAATACATCTCTTTGACGTAAGACCTTACATACGTGAACATCATGTTTTTTAGTTAAATATTGAATTAGTTGACCATATGGTATTCTTTTCAGATCAAGATCATGGCACACTCCGGTGCAGACTCGGATGGTTCTCGTGGACAGTTGGACTTGGATGGTGGAGAGATTGGCTGGAGGTATGCAACCGCTCCAGATGGCAACAAATCCAAACCGCAGTGCAACTTCTGTGAAAAGAGGTTGGGAGGAGGAGGTATAACTAGATTGAAGCACCATCTTATTGGCGACAATAAAAATGTTGCCAAGTGCCCTCGTTGTCCAAAAGAGGTGAGGGACTTGGTGAAGGCCAGCATGGAGGGAAAAAAGGACAAGGGCGTCGAGAGGTCCAGGAGGGATGAACAGTTCAAAGAATTCATGTTTGAGAAGGAGTTCAATGTCCTTTCAGATTCTGACGACGACGACTTTGTATATCCTGATGACATTCAGACCGCAGCGGAGAGAAAGGCATACAGGAGGGCGACAAAAGAGTCCATGAGGAGCGAGTTTGAGAGGAGAGAACTTGGTGGTGCACGTGGCGGCTTCCCTGGTGTCGGTGGCAGTGGGAGTGGTTCTGGAGGTGCACCAGTACCACCACCCTCCAAAAAACTCAAGGGGAAGGGACTGGAACCGTTCTTGACAAGGAGCGGGTCCATGCAGTACAAGCCAAGTAAGGATCCGAGGCAAAAGACGGTGAAGGGGATGTTCACCAATGCCCGGGAGAGAGTGGGCAGAGCCATCGGCAAGCTCTTCTTTGGGGAGAGCATCCCGGCCCACGTTGCTAGTGGACCTTTTCTGCAGCACGCCATTGATGAGATCGCTGCAGCGGGAACGGGAGTGAAGGCTCCCACTGCCAAGGAGTTAATGAACAAGTACCTTGCACAGGAGAAGGAGGAGACCAATGAGTACATCTCTAAGCTGAGGATGAGATGGCCAGAGTATGGCGTGACGCTGATGTGTGATGGTTGGACGAGCTATACGAGGAAGCAGATCGTCAACTTCCTCGTTTACTGCGACGGTAAGACCATCTTTCTTAAATCCGTCGATGCATCTGAACACGTGAAGGACTACAAGTACCTGCTGAAGTTGATGAAGGACGTCATTAAGGATGTTGGGAAAGAGAACATTGTACAGATTGTGACGGACAATGGTAGCAACTTCAAGAAAGCAGGTGAAATGCTAATGAAGTCTAGCAGCTACGGTATTTTTTTGACACCGTGTGCTGCGCATTGCATAGATCTAATTTTAAAGGACTTCGGTAAGAGGAAGCTCGTCACAAAGGTGGTGGAACAAGCACGGACGATCACCACATTCATTTACAACCATTCCAAAGTGTTGGCTTTGATGAGGCGGACGTGCAATGGTGAGCTGGTGAGGCCGGGTATCACAAGCTTTGCAACCAATTTTATTGCGTTGCAAAGCCTCCGACAACACAAGACAGGGTTGAAAACCATGTGTTGTCAAGGTGAATGGTTCGAGAACCCAGAAGCTCGGACCGAAGGAGGACAGAGGGCGGAGACAATCATCAATGATCTCCACTTTTGGGATGACGTGACAAGGGTCACGAAGATAATGGAACTGGTTGTCTCCGCATTGCGTATCGTAGATGGGGACAAGAAGCCAACTATGGGAGTGATCTACGAGGCAATACGCTGCATGAGGGAGAAGGTTAGAGAAGCAGTTGGAAGAGGATTCAAAGCATGGTTGGACATTATAGACGAACGATGGTCAAAGATGCTTTCACATCCTCTTCACAAGGCTGGTATGTATCTATTATCTAATAAATCATTTTTCCCATTTTCACTTTAGAAAGATTAATATTAGAGAATTTCTCATCTCCAGCATATTACTTGAATCCAAAGTACCAATACAAGAACAATCTTGGTACAAATGCTGACCTTCTAGCCGCTGTACAAGTTGTGGTGGAGAAGCTCGTCAAAGACGAGAAGGCACAGACTGCGTGCATGAATGAGGTAATTTTGATAACCAATGTACAATGTATACTTTATAGGACTGAGTAACAAAATATTTACTACGAACATTATGTGCAGATCAAATACTTTAGGGATGCCTTGGGTTCTTTCGGTAGAGTTATAGCAGTTAATGGACGAGGCACTACTCTTCCCGATAAGGACTAAATTGAAAAAGTCTATTGGATGTGATGTATAACAATTCTACTATTACTAATTTATCTCTTTTTGGATTTTCCGCAGCCGAGTGGTGGTTACTGTATGGGATGGATGCTCCCAACCTACGGAAAGTGGCGGTGAAAGTTTTGTCTCAAACTGCATCTGCCGGTGGCTGTGAGAGAAACTGGAGCACACTCAACTTGATCCATTCGAAGAGACGGAACAAGTTGGGAGAACAGAGGCTACACGATCTTGTTTTTGTGCACTACAACTTGAGGTTGAAGATGAAACATGCAAGGGAGGGGCATGACAAAGAGGACTACACAGACCCCATCGATCTTGCATATATTTTCAAGATGCACGACGACGATGCAGATGATGATGTTCTGCAGAGGTGGTTGGATTCCAACGGTGCTCCATTGCTCGATCAACCGGGAGGAAGGCCGAACGAGAATATAAGCCAACAAATGGGAGCAGATGTTGGCGACTACATGGCCAGATCTGGGCGAATCACGAACCCTCTTGGAGGGGTGGAAGAACTTGATGCGATTGTCGACGAAATCCTCTCTACTGGATCGAAATCCAAATCCAAATCAAAAGATGACAGTGGGAGTGATGATGATGACGATGACGTTGTTGCTGGCCGTGGTGGATCAGGTGACGGGGAGACATATTCAGGGGGGTCAGGTGGTCGTGGACCACATGATGATAGAAGATTTGAGTCAGAGCAGGAATACAGGGGACGACATACAAACATACATGGGCAGTTTGTCCCAAGTCCGAGTCCAGGACCTATGGATTACGATGCATATGGACAACGTGGCCATCATCCTACAGATAGCTACATGTCGGATTTGATATCATCTGTAGGTTCCATGGACATTGACAGCCCATACCGTGGATATGGATCCTCCCATTCCCAAGATGAGAGATCATTTGGGGTCTTCCCTGAATATTTTCCTGCTCCTCCGCCTGGACCTCCTCCTCCTCCTCCTCAGGCGTATATTCCTCCATCTTATGGATATAGCAGCTACAACAGTGGGTATGGAGGATATAGCAGCTACAGCGGTGAGGAGAACTACCAAGGTAGCCAACCCGGGCAGAGCCAGCTCAGCCAGGGCAGCTTCTTTGGTGATGACAGTTTCAGTTTCTTCCCAGAGTATTTCGCTCCTCCTCCAGGTCCTCCTCCTCCGCAAACATCTTCTCCTACTCCGTCGTCGTCGTCCCGAGGATCTCAAGCTAGTAGTTCGCGGCCTCCTCGTGCCATTCGTGATACTGGATCTAGTGTTGCTTATCCTCGTCTCGGGATACTCATAGGCATCGATGACCACCAATACAGGCAGTATGTCATGGATTACAAGGCCATGTACTCGTACATGACATGGGAGAACTACTGCGAGTTCATTGAATCTGCGATGCGTTATGAGAGACAACAAGGAAGGGGGGGCAATGCAGATCCACTGCGAAACTCTTGGTTTTAGGCTACCCTAGGTCATCTCTTTTTACATTGTCAACTTGATTTGGATATTTGTCATTTGTTGTTGCACTTGTAGCTTTTATATAGATAAATCATAAATCTATTTGCCAATTGCTAAACAATGATTGTCTCGTAAATTCCCATCGATATGACCGATATGTGCAGTTTAAGGACCATAGTCCTCATAAATTATCTATGTGTTATGAGGTGTATATTTGTAGTATTTCATGTTACAAACTTATAATAACTTGAATGGAATCCAGTTCCAATATTCATAAGTCAAGAGTCAACATTAAGTGATTAACATCGACACGGCCGATACCAGCGATACCGATATGTGCAATATATGGTGTATAAATGACCGATATGTGTGATATAAGTGTGTATTTGTAGGTTATTTGTTGTTCTAATATCTTGGATGATCTTAATTTCTGAAAAAATGGAAAAATTGGCTTTTTTGAGCCATTTTCGACATTTCCACCGATATCGTCGATATATCGTCGATATATCCCGATATATCCATTTTCGGGCGGACCGATACGATATCGATATCGATACGGCCTTCCTTGCTCACTGGTATGTGCCACAAAAACTCCAAGGGGAAAGCCGCCTCTTGAAGAGACGGCTTTGGTTTTAGCCAAAACCGCATCTTCAAGAGGCGGCTTTCACTTGTATATAACACATGAAAACTTTAAAGACAAAGCCGCAGGCGGCTTACCTACGATAGATAACAAATAAATATTGACGACCGTATACGGCCAATATGTTTGGAAATATACCTCCCGGACGAATTTTTCTCTTAACTCACGGTTTCTTTGTTATGAGAGTCATGGATTGAAGTTACGACTCCCATCCAAAAGAATCATGAGTTGACGTCGGGACTTCAAAGAAGACATGACCTCGAACCATGGTTTTGTCTACTCTAAGTTTAACCAGGCAGCTTCCATTTCCGATTTTCCATATAGTTGCACCGGTTCCAATTGGATTGGCATTAATTTCCTTATATTTATATATCGTGTATCAATTGGAATGATTTCAATTCGCATCCTATATTTTATGGAGTTTATACCTTGATAAATGATAATAACACATGAAAAATTTGATCGCATAAAGACTCATACATAAATTTGTTACTTCATACTTCGATTTTGATACATAGAACTATATAGATTCAAAATATAACTAGAAAGTGTTCATTGAATATACATTGTGATACATAGAACTATATAAGACAATTACATCACGCACGCTTCCTTCTACGAAAGAATCTAAGCTTTGCCGACCTTCCCTCGGATTCTAGCGGAGGCATCTCGGGCTCCGGTTAGGTTGCACACAAGATCTAGCTAGTTTGGTTAATCTCTGATATCGGAGATCCATCGATAATGTAAACTTTAACGGCATCTGTATGAAGTGTGGCAGCGAGAAGCAACGTGAAGGGTCGGCATCAGTAGGGCCCCTCTCCTTCACCGGAGCTGTTGGTATGGACGTGTTAGTTGGGGTTCAATGGACCATGAAATTGCAATCAAATTGAGGGGGATCTTAGTTTGCTACATGATGCAAGAAAATATGTGGTGCATCCATTTTGGATATTACAATGAGGCCATCAAGTGGGCAGCGATGTTCACGTAACTGCTACATGCATCTCATGCTCCTCTCGCTATAACAATAACTCATACATGATGGCCTGATTCATGCACCTCAAATTTGCAGTGGTGGTTTATGTGAAACAATTTAACTAAATAAATCAGATCTTTTTTCGACTTGAATGTCATCACATTATTTAACTCATCTGAAATAGCTAGTCCATCCTGAACATCCATCACATCATCAAACTTCTGATATAACCATCATCGCCACGTGTATTATAGATAGGAATGTCAATACATATTGTTTGGTTCTCACCATTTAATAATTCATCGCCTTCATTCTCTATTTCATTATCAGTGTTCTATGGAGTTTCCTCCATCATACATCAATCTTGAGATCGTGGTCCTCCTTTATAGTGGAGAAGGGTCATATGGGCGGAGTCCCAAAGATTGGAGAAAATATATTGATGTTGCCATCTCCATAGGAGTTGGAGATAAGTGAGGAGATTCGCAGGCCATGACAGAAGTGGGTTGTGACACAATGGGTGTATGAGAAATGAAATGTGTTCATGAAATCATAGCCGCAAATTGGCGTACCAACATATGATCCTGTATACATACGATGCCAGTAAATAGAATTGTCCCATCATCTCAGCGTACTACAAAATATCATCAACATCACCATCATACTCGACATCGACAAAAAAAATATCATTGTTCTCCAACATCCTATGAAATACAAAAAGTTTTGCACAATTGGTAATGTTGACACGATACGAGGTTACAATCATCTCGATCAATCCATTAAAGGTCAAACATATCATGATTCTTATGGGTTTTACCCGACCTCCATCGTATATGACTTCTTTGTCATCTCTTGCACAAGCATGTTGCTTACATGACTTCAACTTTTTTTTCAAAAAAAGGAAACAATTAACACTACACATGAAGAATACACTAGTTCAAATACACCACATATAACAAGATAAACTAGCATTGTGACATACATAAAATATAACTAAAAAATACCATTGCAATCGAATGTGATTAGGACACTCACAAATGGAGGAAGAGAAAAACAACAATGGATGAGGAGCCTCCCACAGGAGCATCCGCAGCAGAGGACGACGGTGGAGGAGATGGTCATAGTGACGGGGGTCACAATTTCGGCCAATGACTCTAGAGAGGCAAGGGAGCGAGATCTAGCAACTGGGAGAGAAGCTTTATTTTTGTGTGGGGGTCAGGGTGGGTCACGATTGGGGAGTCCCAAAGATTGGAGAAAATATATTGATGTTGCCATCTCCACAGGAGTTGGAGATAAGTGAGGAGATTTACAGGCCATGACAGAAGTGGGTTGTGACACAATGGGTGTATGAGAAATGGGATATGTTCATGAAATCATAGCCGCAAATTGGCGTACCAACATATGATCCCGTATACATACGATGCCGGTAAATAGAATTGTCCCATCAACTCAGCGTACTTCAAAATATCATCAACATCACCATCATACTCGACATCGACCAAAAAAGTCATTGTTCTCCAACATCCTATGAAATACAAAAAATTTTGCACCATTGGTAATGTTGACACGATACGAGGTTACAATCATCTCGATCAATCCATTAAAGGTCAAACACATCATGATTCTTATGGGTTTTACCCGACCTCCATCGTATATGACTTCTTTGTCATCTCTGGCACAAGCATGTTACTTACATGACTTCGACTTTTTTCATAAAAGGAAAACAATTAACACTACACACGAAGAATACACTAGTTCAAATACACCACACATAACAAGATAAACTAGCATTGTGACATACATAAAATATAACCAAACAATACCATTGCAATCGAATGTGATTAGGACATATTCACAATGGAGGAAGAGAACAACAACAATGGATGAGGAGCCTCCCATCGGAGCATCCGCAGCAGAGGACGACGATGGAGGAGATGGTCATAGTGACGGGGGTGATGGATCCCGTATTCATCATGCTAAAATTGGTCATTTAGACTCTGTTTCCCAACGTTCACATACATTTAATCATTAACAAAGCATCATTAGCATCCATACATGTGTAAATAATATCTGCATTTTATCATGCATAATTGCATTAAAAATCCCAAGCGTAAAATAGTCCAAAAAGCCGCTAACTCTTCACATTTGTAAACAATTCATCCTAACTCCGATTGACCCAAAACCACCTCCATTGTGTAGATATTACTAACTTCATTAAATAAAAAATACAAAAAATACTAACCCAAATAAGTGTCAAATAATCCCAAAGTCTAATTTCACATCAGACAGACTAAAATGAGCATATCTCCCACATACAATGTCCGATTTTGGTCTACTCACTTTTAAAATACTTCATTTTCAAATACCTTCAAAACCAGACCAATTTTGTAAAATTCAGAGCTCATATGTGAAAGTTGGGTTTTGGGCCTCTTTTGTGCATGTTAACTTTTTACCATTTTTGACCTAAGCTTTTATGTACATAATTAACCCTTTTAATTTTATTTCTTCTTCATTTGTGTTCTTTGATGAAAGTTTTATTAAACGACACAAAAATCCAAATCCAGATTCAAACTGAAATCAAAGAAATTGACTGAGTCCAAGTGTCCATTGTCGGTCTGTACAAAAGTTGTATGTTTCTGACTTCTATTTTATTTTCCAAGTTTCTTATTTATTAAAAATCCAAAAAATAGATTAATGTGTAATTAATTTTTTTGTATTTTATCATATTTTTTATAAATTTTTATCCCCTCTAAAACCACCAAAAAATTACAAAATCCCCAAAACCCGGTTTTCTATACACATGGAGAGCCACCAAAAATACCACTTCTCACAGGTGACCTCTTTTGCTCATGGGTCCTTCATGAAAGTTGTAGAACTCGTCGAGATGAACAACTTTCGTGAAGAAAATTTTTTGATCTGAGGTATCCTTCTACTTCTTATCCAAGTTAAAGTTGAATTTTTTTGGGGCGCCACGTGGCAGCTCCAAAGCGTGCCACGTGGCACCCCCACCTGCCGACCCCTTCTCTCCTCTCGCATGTGCCACGCACGTGCCGCCTCCCCCTTCCACGCGCACGTGCGCGGCACATGACCACCCCCTCCCCTTCCCCTACCTCCGGTTGTTACCCCATCTCCCCCTTCACCACGGTCGCTGCCCGCCCAGCCGCTCCACCTCCTCCACTTCCCCTCGTAACTGACGTGGTGAGTAACGCCACCCTCAGTCCTATAATAGCCCTCCGCCCCAGCCATTTCAGGCATCCGCCATTCCTGAAGCCAAAGCCTCGACGCCTTGGTGACAGCACGGCATTGAGGAGCCTCTGGTGTGATCCAGCACCATCCTTGCGTGCTGCCATGAGCCTTCTGCTCTTCTCAGGTGAACGACCACGGCCACCTCGCTTTCCCTTCGTTCACCACTCGAGTCACTCACCTTTGCCACCCTCCCTCTCCATTTTCCTTCTACCTTCCAGGTCCCAATTCCCCTCCGGCCTCGCAAAGGTCGGAGCTTAGCTCCGTTCTCTCGCCCTCGCTCGGAGCGCCGCCCCCAGTTCCCTTCTTTTTCTTCATTTTGGGCTAATTGTGCAGGTCTCCCGGACACTGGTCACCGCATCGCTTCCAACTCTGCTCGCGCCCCACCGTGCGACGCCGCCTCCTGTTCCGCTCGCAGCAGTCGCAGCTGCGCCTCCACCCCAGGCTCGCCTCCTCCGCCTCGCCACCTGCGCGACACCGCCGAGCCTTGGTCGGTCAAGGCTTCCTCTCCCTCCGCCCTCCGCCATGCAGCCCACGCCCTCCGCCTGCCGCCTCACGCCGTGTGTCGGTCGAGGTGCGACACGCTCCCCCTTCGGCCGCCCACGACCATCGCCTTGCGGTCCCGCCCGCTCGACGCCACCCCCTCCGCCGTTCGTCGCCCAGCCTCGGTCTCCCAGCACCTCTGCTCCTCCGCGCACCACACGGCCAGCATCTCCACCGCCTCACCACCTCACCCTCCGCCTCCTCGTAGAGGCGCCGCTCCGCTTACAGCCTCCCCCGCACGTCGGAGGCACCGCCCCGCTCCGCCCACCAAGCGACGTATAATTGCCGTTGGATCGGGCAAGTGGCCCTTGATCCAACGGCCACTGAAGTGCCACGTGACAGGCCCCTGTCACCTCCACCCCTCGAGGCTCGGCAATCGAGACTGAGCCCCGCCCCACCAAGCCTCCGCCTCATCATCCGAGTCTCCAGTTCGGGATTCCGAGCCTCAGGCCCGGGCCCGAACCACAGGCTCGGGATCTCTGAGCCACGCGCCTCTCACCCGAACCTCCTGGCGC
This sequence comes from Ottelia alismoides, assembly GCA_037367405.1. Taxonomy (NCBI): domain Eukaryota; kingdom Viridiplantae; phylum Streptophyta; class Magnoliopsida; order Alismatales; family Hydrocharitaceae; genus Ottelia; species Ottelia alismoides. The sequence continues at coordinate 78,650 of JAZKJV010000630.1, forward strand.
ACGTGCTCTCGGGAAAATTGCACCGACACCCTCCAAAGTTTCAGAAATTGTAGAAATACCCCCGCCATGGGTAAATTACAGAGGGGCCCCTTTAACTTTTATAAATTACAGATAAGCCCCTCCAGGGACCTCTTTGCAAGAAAAGCTTTATTTTATTTACAGTTTAGTCCCTACAAAGTTCATTTTAGCATATCTTTCTCATACGGACTCCGATTTTAGCATATAATATGTCATTTTGATGCTATTTTCATGCTCTACAATTTAGCATAGCTTGTGATCAGATCTGAGGGTGTTTACTAGTTACTATCATTTATGGACCTTTGATGACTATGCAGGCTAATTTTTGACATATTGATGCTTGGGATTTTGATGATATTATTTGCAGGAATTCGGGTGAGTATTTTTATTTGATTAAGTCTTCATTCATTATTCTTAATAATTTAAATTTCACAGGGGATTAATTCAGATCAATTCCTCTAAGATTATTATCAACCATTCTAAGAATTAAATCAAAGACATTCGGAGGCTGGATATCTTGCTTCAAATTATTCTGAGTATCAACTTATTAACCTGAAGAATTGACTCAAATATATTGTGATTTGTGATTAATTTTGATGAAATTATTGATCATATTATTTGAGAATTAGATACGTTTCAAATCACATATCCTGAGCATAAATTCTGTTTATTTTTCTTGCATAGCATTTTCATCAATGCGTTGTTTATTTTTCAACACAAAAATTAACCGAGCACTTCTTAATTATTTAATTTAATTTAAAACCTTGCAACTAAGAATCTCTGTTCCATGTGTTCGACCTTGGTACACTTGCCAAGTAAAAATACTCCACAACATTCAAAGATTGTGGTATTTTGATCGACCGTAATTCGCCTCCTATACTACAATTACCGATTATTAAAGAGGTGAATTTTGCGTTCATCAGGGGGTCACAATTTCGACCAACGACTCTAGAGAGGCAAGGGAGCAAGAGCTAGCGGCTGGGAGAGAATCTTTATTTTCGTGTAGGGGTCAGGGTGGGTCACGATTGGGGCTATATTCAAGCCCTAACCGTGACTTCAACCCACCTCTTTTGGATGGGAGCCATGACTTCAACCCACAACTCCCTTAATACATAAGCCGTAAGTTGAGATCGTTGCTTCCTTGTCGTACTTAACAAAATATATGTTCGCCTAGGTTCACGTGGAATAACTTTCCACGAGAACAACCCACGTGAATTTGCATCTTTCCTCTAAGAGAATATATATAAAGTTGTCAAAAAAAATTGCTTATGAGAAGAGGTGTTATAATTGTCAAAAAGAAATTGAGATTTTGATTTATAAAATCCAACTTTATGGATTACATCTTCAACTAATGTTCCACATATCCTCAAAATTCATCAAAATCGAGGTTATTCTCTCAAAACCAAAGGAATTTGCTATTTTATTTTAATGATCAAAAGTTTGATTCTTTTATGAATGGGATTTAGGGCTTAAATGTTGACCAGATATTTAACCATTAAGATAAAATAGCAAATGCCAACAGATTTGAGTGAATTTTGGAGAATATGTGGAATATCAATTGAAGATATAATCCATAAGAATAGATTTTGGAAATCAAAATTGCAAATTTTTTTGGCAGCTTCAGCACCTCTGTTGCGATTCCCTTTACAACATAGGATCCTCTTCCTTTTTGTATGGTGGCTTTTGAGTATTTTTTATGCAATATGTCCCTTTTGAAAAATAATATGTAAATGCAAAACCAAAAGAGGTGGATTGTTAGGATGCCCAAAATTAATTAAGCTAAATTGGTTACCATTTAGAAATAACCAAGTGTTGGGAGAAAAACCCAGAGATAAATATGAGTTCATACCTAAAAGTTCTATATGTGATTTCCACTAAAAGAACACATGCATGTAAGTTCACCAAAATCCAGACCATAATATTAAAATTTAGATATTTGAATGGTTTTGCATTTAAATCACCAACAATCTGCATCACTTTCAAGCAACACTAAGTTCTACAGGTCATATCAATGTCCCGACAGTCCAGCAACAAAGTAGATAATCAAGGTTGCTATCAAGATGGATTCCTCCCCTTCCACATGTTATCCATGTTCAGTAGCTACATGTTCTTTGAACCACATTATAGGCAGATGAGGTCCTCTCGTGTTGATTGGATCTCGGTCGATTGGATGACTCCAACTTATCTACCATGAACAACAACTTGTTCAACGCTAAGACTTCATTTGGTTGCAGAATTGGGTTGGGGTACACCGGTGTACCCTCCTTCTAACCCTCCCAAGCCTCCTCACAGTTTACTATTCACAGGGGTTCCCCAACCCAGCAACCAAACAAACCCTAAGGTAGCGTTTGGTTGGTGGGGTAAACTCCCCATACCCCCCTTAACCCACCCTCCCTCTCTCTCATGTGGGCCCCACTTTATTTCTTTTTTAAAAGTAAATAAATCAATTTTACATCATCAATCCTATCAAAAAATAATATATTACACCATCATATCATATACAAATTATAAACTACTCTATTTCTACTTACTTTTTCAAACTTCAATACAATCGCATCACAATGGCTACTCACTTTTTCAAACTTCAATACAATCATGTCACAACAAACCCACTTCTAACATACCCCCAATTTAACCCTCTATCCAAACACCAACACTCAATAACGGGTTACCCTCTACCAGTTTAACCTGCCTTAACCCACTCATCAAACGCACCCTAAGTGTTTGCTTTCAGTCGCTTGAATCTTCCTCATGACATCAAATTAGTAGGTATACTTCACACTCTGGTACATCTGCATTCTGTATATATGAAGCATCTGATTCTTCTTCAAGAAGCTTGAGTCATTGCTGAGAAGTCCAGCTTAACTATTTCAGCGAAATCCAACTACAAACATAAATTGAATCATGACAATCGTCTCTCAACCATAAAAAAGGACTTGTTTTTCTGTCCAAATCAATAAACTCGGGGCATTGTGGCATCTGTCACATCCCAAATTCCGTGATCAATAATGATCGTGCAGACGCGATAGCTGGATGCTCGAATGATCGATGGAGCTGGACTTCATGAGTCAGAAAATGCGTGGGTATTATGGAGGTTATCCACGAGCGTCTGAAGGCTCAACTGTACGTTACAAGGCAGAAGCGTCACACAGGACACTGGCTCAATAGTAGAGTGTCGTGAAGCTTGTAGCAGTGCGAGTGCAGCAAGTACATACAGCAGTGCGAGTGCAGCAAGTACATGCAGCAGTGCAAGACATGACAATAGATGCGTGCATCGGGTATGTACGCGAGCGCAGAAGGGTCATATGCAGTGAAGCAGTATGCATTGAGGAGCAATGAGATACGATCACATAGGCGTACGCACGAAAGCGCACGATATTGATACTGATGTGTGGCGATCCACAAAGGCATGTAGCATTGGATGCGTTGAGTACAAGCATTGTCGAGCATGCTCGATAATACAGAACGCTAAGGAAGTTATGGAGGACTTCCCCTTAGCACACAGAACGCTAAGGAAGGATTTACCGCGCGAGGGTTTGGAGGCCACGGGTTCTCTTTGGCACAAGACTGAGTGTTATGTGACACTCGGTGAGTTACGGCAAACCTGCATCAGCAAGTGTTGGAGCATGAGTGTGCTGATGATTGGGCGGGAAATGTGCCATCAACCATGCGAGAAGACAAAAAGACAACAAGGGAGTCGAAGAGACGAGCAGACGAAGAGTTGCTGCGGAACGCGAAGGGTTGTCGAAGAAATCGAAAGATCTCTTGTGTCTTTATGTATCATTATTTTAGATGTAATAATGAAGTCCCTTGAGTTGTCTTGAGTCTTATACAAAAGGAGAAGGTGTGGCTCATTTGTAAACACACAGAGTACACACAAGTGTAGAGTATCACCACCCACTCCAGAGCAAGCTCCCCTTCTAATAAAGAGAAGAGCTTTGTGCCCGTGCTTGTGTGATTGTGTTGTTGAGTTCTTGAGCATTCTTGAGCGAGTTCTTGAGAGTGTTCTTGAGCGATCTGGAGTTCATACTCGTGTTTGTGTTGGAAGTGTCGATACGCTAGCAAGCAGGAGTAAGAGAAGAGTTAGAGCGTGTCCATGACCGTTCTACTCAGGACGGTTGGTTAGCTACGGGTTAGCTAACGTCGTATAGGTTCAGTCGAAATCGGTAGTGAGATGTTGACCATGTGACAACATCCATGGTTGGAGTATCATCTCCATTCCATAAGCACGATACTGGTAATAGTCATCATCTAATATCTCATTAGCTTCTGAGGAGAGGTAAGGTGCTAGAAACCAAGATGTTACTTAGTAAACACTTATTTGGCATGGGTGTGATCTGTTCATGGGCTCTTGATCCTCATCGTAGACTCTTGTGTGTTCTCAATTATGTTACTAAACCGGAGGAACTCATCATCATTGCGGTCCTCCAGAACATAGTCGAGCAGGAGGTGACTTTTGAACACATACTCCACTATGGGCCTAACCCCCCTTCTAGGATTGGATGACTACCTTGCTCGCCCTCTCCATGAAACGGTCGAAAGTGGAGAGGAACCCGATGGATTCCTTGCACCATGCAGAAAGGGGTGCTCTTTGAGAGGGGAGGCAGAGGGTTGCAGCAAAGAGGAGGCGATATAGGTACAGAGGAGAAGGTGGTGAGTGGCAATGAACATAGATGGAGTCATTTGTTGGATGTATTTTCCTCCTTGTGAGAACCTAATTCACATATATATATATAGGATATCGGTAGTCTTATTTGTAAAAAGAAAATTCAATTAATAATTGGAGGAGGAGATCAATTACCTTTTAGGATTAAGAATTATCTTTTCCTGATCTTATTGGAAGCAGGAATTCATGTTTCTTTATTTGCTCATCTCCATGGAGTATAAATGGAATGCATGGGGTGCATAACAGGATCATCCTAACACAAGTTCTCCTAGCACAAGAAAGAAATAAGAGAGAGATGAATAAAAAAGAAAGTTTGTGGTTGCCGCGGAGTTTGGAGGGAGTACCCTTTGGAGGAGTTCTTCCCCAGCATTCTTCTCTATTGTTTGGTGACGGATCTACCATTGGATGATATTTCTCTTATGTACTATTCTACATTGTTTGGTGATTGTAGCACTGTATTGAGGGCCAGTCTTTTGTAAGTCCCTCGCGGGAGATTACTTCGATTATAGTGCTTGGTTTTGGGTTGCGATCAACCCCATGATTTTTTCTCACATTGAGGATTTTCCACGTTAAAAATTATCCGTGCATATGTGGTTTATTTTTTCTTTAGTTGATATATTTTTTGCTCGTAATTGTAGTGATATATCGTGTAGGATCCGCTTATCAACTTTAATAATTTTCCGTAATTTGATCTATACGGATAATCTATTTCCAACACAATGAGGGTTTAGGGAGGGCAACGAGCATGATGTATTATTGGACTCGATCCGATCCAACCTGAAAAAGTTTGATATAAGTCCACTAATCTTTCTCAGGACGCGGGCCTAGTCAAGGCCCCGTGTTTTTTTGAAAATGGTTCGGCCCAAGGCCCGTAGATTCGAAGCGGGGGTAAATGACGTTAGTTTGTATTATGCCATGAAATCCTACTCCCATGCAAACACATTACTTAAAGTTTACATGGATCTCATCCACAGCTATTGTTTATTGTTCTTTCCATATTCTAAATTCTAGTTTTCATCGTAGAATACATCCTTTCTGCTAAAGCTTCGCATCCATTTAATGGGTGATCATGAATCCTGATTTGACACTAGAAAATCAGACCAAATCCTGATTTGACACTAGAAAATCAGACCAAATCTAAGTGTGGAGATGACAACAACCACTAAGGATGAAAACGGTCGGATACAGATATGAATATAGATATAATCATATATTTATTTATTTTAAAATACAAATATGAATACGGATACGAATATTGACGGAGGTGAAAGATGTGTTACCATATCCTTAAAAACGAATACAGATGTAAAACGAAAATGAATCAGAAACGAATAATAACAGAAATATTTAGTAGATTAACTAAAATATACATGTTTAGAATATTTTAGATATGAAATAGATATAACATATATAGTAATTTCAAAACAATTATATCAACAATAGTGAATGCAATCATAAATTTTTTGTTATGTGTAGTTATAAATAAATTCATTGCTATAATTATCTACAAAAACGAATATACGAATATGAATGTGAATATTAACGAATATTAAAGTGATATCCATATCCGCATCTATTTTAAAGAGAATATGAATACAAATGTCAAAATATGTATAAAACGAATACGATAGCGGATCAGAAATAAATATATTCGCACCTGTTTTCATCACTAACGACCACTCATGAATAGGGATAAAAATAGATCTGATACAGATCAGATATATGCATGTTTCAAATACGAACACGGATACAGATATAATTCGGATATGCATTGAAGAAATCGTATTCTTAAAAATACGGATACGAATTTGAATCAGATATTATCGAATACGAATACAGATCGAATAAAGAGCAGATCAGGATACGGATCGTATAAAGAGCCAATCCAAATACGAAATCAAATAAAGAGTGATTCCAAATATGGGTCCAATAAACATGGAATACAAATACATATCAAATAAAAACCACATACGAACACGAATTGATTTTTTTATCAAAGTTCGTAATGATTTTGAAATAATAATGAAATATAAATAAGTTGCATCATGACAAAAGAAAGTACCGAGATGATTTGCGCTCTTGATCAGAAGCAAAAAAGAGGATATGGTTTCGTAACTTTCGATCATGCTCATCTCCAAACAAATGGAAGTTTATTGATATCATAAATATTTTGTATTATATGATATATAATACTAAAATAATAACGCAGATGTAGCTTATATTATATTAACTAATATATAAAATAATATTAAATTATATATTTAGATATCTGGATCTGAGTTTTTAATCTATTATCATATTTGTATTCGTATTCGAAAATTTTTTACAACCTATATCCATATTCGATCCCTATTCCATTAATATCGAATACGGATATCCATATCTAATAAATTTTTTAATATTGTAAGCGACTATTGGAATATATCCGTGTACATTTTCATCTCTACCCATGAAACGCCGTCCAAATTAAAGTTGTTTCACAGAGAAATCAATATGCGATGATAATAATTAAAAAAGAATATAGTATAATCGCATGGGAAAATCCCAAGGAGGACTAATTCCCTCATGCTTCACGGTTGAGATATTAAAAATGAAACATTATTAAAAAAGAACCAACCAAGCAGCGACGCTGACGTTGTAAAAGACTGCAAGGAGGCTCCGGAGGATCTGAGATGCTCCTTTGAGTTTGGGTCAAGTCTAAGCTTTTGTGTGCCGGGTCAGGTTCGGGTTCAAGCTGGCCAAATGCTCCACCTATAATTATGTGTCATCTCTTATAATGTGTGTGTGTGTGTCTTCTAATATGTTTGATACTAATAGTTGAGTAATATAGTAACAAGTCAAGTTTATGTTGTGGTTCTCTGATTGAAAATATATAACGCGGTTACATCAATAATGTTAAGAGATCTTTATACCAGGGATTTTTTCCTCACGAATCCTATAAACTTTGTCAATTACTTTCTCGACCTTTGAAACGATGTAACTCCCCTTTCGACACGTAAACTTACTCCGTCTTACTCCACAGATCATGTCGTTAATTTGAGATTGTTTGGGTTAAGTAACTTGGGTTTAAGTTGAGTTAATCAAACCCTAGCAAATCCAATGGTATGTTTTTCCACTCTCTCTCCTCCTTCTCCCCCTCCTTCCTCTTCCACTCTCTCTCATGCCTTCTTCTATCTCACAGGACGAAGTCTCCTCAGTCATATCGATTCCGATGACAACGATGGGTAGAGAAGAGGAGGATGAGGGTGCAGGAGGACTGGAGGTACGTGGGCAGAATTGGCGGGCAAGGACGAGGTTGGGAGGGCGAGGGTGGAGGTTGTGGAGGAGAACGACGAGGGCGGAGGTCTGGAGGGCTATGGACGGAACTGGAGGGATAGGGCGAGGGTGGACGTCGGGGAGGAAGAGGGCGAGGGTGGTGGCCGTCGTGGTGCTCGTGCTCCTCGTCTATCCTCATCCTATCCCTCTACATCCACCTCTCCCCTTCCTCATGAGACCCCTGTTCTCGTCCTTCCTCCAGTGGGGTGCACCAGGTAGTGCTCCTTCAGGAAGTCACACGCCTTTTTCACGAGCGTGGGTCCCTCCCCCTCGCCAACCGAAACCTCCCCTCCTTCTCGTGGTAACCATCTAGTAGATGCAGGCGTGCCTTTAGGTTGTGGCTGCACCCCAGGTCCTTGGTCCCCTTCAAGAATGACGACACCCCATCCTGGCATCTTCATATTTACTCCACAACCCCCATAAACTTACTAACTCTTAAACCATAACCCTTGTGGTTGAATTCTCATCCACTATACCGTTAAAGTGAATGGATTATGTAGAAGAAAGTAGAGAAAGAGATATGTATCTTATACTTAGAAAAGGTACCCTAGCTCTTCTTGTATAGGAAGATGTTAAGGTTATTATCACAAGAGGTGGTACCTCAAAATAAGTAAAGGGCATGACTACATGGAAGGTTTATAAAATATCTGATAGGGAAACAAGGAGATGTCTATGTATAGATTTGTCTACCTATCTATCGAAAGTATCTCTCAACACTTTACCTCGTGGTGGAGCATAGATGTATATCACACCCGGCTTGGATGCACACTTTTGCAATGGTCCTTTTAAGACATCTTTGGTAAGCAAACCAATCGTCTGCTCAGATGATGAGACATGAGTACCAGAGACGAGAACCTTCAAGATCATGTATCAAGTGTAGTAACGGTCGACCTCGACATACTCTGTTTGCTCATGACATGTACAATTCTTACTTTAGAGAATTCTACCTGATTGACACCCCATATTGCATAAATAGAAGAGTTCCGATGTGGTCTGCCGGAATGGATCCAAGCCATATCATTTCGATGGTACCCTGAGTCACAGCCCGGTATACTAACTCAGCATTTGGATTTGGATGCTACATGTTGCTTCTTATTCTTCCAAGTGAATAAGTAATCAAATTAAAACTATAAAATCCATGGTGGACTTTTTGTACATAGGATAAACATGCATAGTCTGCAACAATGTACCTCGAGAGAACAATCGAGCCTCCTCTTTTGATAAAAAAATCCCTTCCCTTGAAAGGTCTTCATGTATCTTTTGATCACTGTAATTGTATCCATGTGGGCTTGTCTTGGCTGAGCCATATACTAGCTTGCATGACTCGTAGAACGAGATGTCAGGCCGAGTTACTACCACAAACAACAGTTCCCCTGCAAGTTCTCTATATCTTTTGGCATCTATATCTTACGTATTCTCTTTATACAACTTACAATCAGGATCCACAGGAATAGTTGTGGGTCTGTGATAATCACACTTTATCGAGGGTCTAAATACGTCGCTGTGGCGACCCACAATAAAATGTAATTAATCATAAATGAACCCACAATCAAGTATCAAACAATGAAAAACAAGTGTGGAGTCGAATTTATTTTTAACTCTGCACAAATGGTGTATAGTGACAAGTATGCAGAGAGTTCGAACACAGGGAGCAAGCAGGGTAATGCAAACAAGTGTGCTCAAGTGTGTGTGTTGTCTGATGTGTCTACACTAAGCAAGCAATCAAAGGAAATTTTTTTGTGGGTTTTTAATTTTTTTATTAATTTTTTTAATTTAATTATTAATTTTGTATTTTGATTTTTAATTTCTGATTTTTATAATTTATAATTTATTTTTTTTAATTTTCAATATTGGAAAATGAAGACAATGTAATGAAAGGCAAGATGAAATATTTATAAAAATGTGCAAAAATATCCAAAAAATCAGAAATAAAATGTTTTTGATATTTTTAGTATTTTTTACTGTTTTTGTGATTTTTGGGGATTTTTCAAGGTATTTTTAGTATTTTTAAAGACTGAAATAAAGCAAAACAGTGCAAATAGTGCTGGCTGTGAATAAAATGGGAATTAAAAATAGCAACCAGTACTCAAAATTTTTCATAATAATTTTCAAATAAATCTACTGAAATATGCAACAAACAGGAGCTGAGTTTGTAATTTTTGGATTTTTCTTTAATTTTATACAATTTTTTTGAAGCTTTTGAGTGTTTTTAAATTTTTAGTGTTTTTCTTTTGAGATTTTTAATGAATTTTGGTCTGACACTAAAATATGATAAAATAGACTCTAGGGATTTTTTTTGGAATTTTTAGAGGTGATTTAATATTTTTTTTGGCATTTTCTAAGCTAGACAGTAGAGAAAAAGCTTGTTTTTGATTTTTAATAATGATAAAAAGAAAATAAAATCAAAAACTAAAATGAAAGCATCAAAGTTACACGTGTCCGGAAGCTTAACACTATTTTTGTGGAATTTTTGGATTTAAAGTGATAGATCAAATAAATACAACAAGCATCCAATCAATAAACAGGCCTGGCAGGGGTATTTATGCAAATTTTCAAACATCCAGGGGCATATATGCAATTTTCCACAAAATTTACTACTGCATTAAATAATTTCTGGGCCAACAACAAATTATAAGACCCGCAAGGGGTGTTCTGGCAAAAAGCCCACCCACGCGCGTGCGAAGCACGCGCCTGGGGAGGACTAAGAAATTATATAAAACCTTGGGGCGTAGTTGCAAAATTCCAGAAATTAATAAACTGCAGTGAAAATTTACAGAACTATATCTAAAATAATACTAAATACGGGGGTCTCTCCTGCAAAATGCCCAGCGCACGTGACAAACACGTGCGCCAGGCAAGGACCTGAGAGTAAATAATCAAAGCGCGGGGGTCCAAGTCTAATTTTACAAACTTTTACAACAACAGCTGAGAGTTTCTGTACTGATTAGAAATAACAAAAATGCGCGAGGGTCGGTTAGCAAAATACCCAGGCGCTTTAATCGCACGGCCGAGAAGACTTGACGTATGCCACGTGGCGTGCGGACGAAGCCCGATGCCCCTTCGATTATAACGGCCAGGATTAGATCCTGGCCCGCGATCTAACGGCTATGGGGTTCCAAGATCCAAGGGCCCTGATTAGAACTGGGGCGCCTCCAAAATCGAACGGTGGCGAGCAAAGCTCGACGAACTGGGAAGAACTCACGGAGGTGCGAGCTTCCCCAGCCCCGATCTCCTCTCTCCGCTGCAATGCGACGTTCCAAAGGGTCCAGCAAGCTTCCTGCAGGTGACTGCTACTGTCCGGTGGCCTCAAAAATCGTCGTCGACCCTCGGAGCTCTCCTGTGAGGTCGAAGTCGAGGAGGAACTCCAGGAGTCTCCGGCGAGGTGCAAAACGCCCTCCAGGTGCGTTGAATGCCCAGGTACCTGCACAAAAAGGTGATGTAATCGGGGGCAAAATGCCCCGATCACGTGGCGCAAAGGGATGGGGGATGTGCAGCGGCGTACGGCGTGGAGAATGACGATGGCCGGAGATAGCTCCGGTGATGGTCGATTGAGCGAATCAACACACGGATCGAATGGAGAAGCGGGTGGAATTGAAATGCGGGATACCAGGAACAAAATACAAGCAAAACTAAAGGAAATAAAGCTGCCTCAAGCCCAGGTAGGGCGAGGGAAAGGATACCTCGACGGCGGTCGCCGGAGGTTGGAACGCACGACGATCCGGATGCTCTCCCGCCGCTTGGATGCGTGGGGCTCGAAGCTGTCACCTCCGGGCTCCTCTTGCTCGACCAAGGGGGTGGATCACTGAGTATTCGCGGTTCAAAATTTCAAAAAGGGATCAGAGGTCGGTTTTAAGGGGTTGACGAGGGGCTCATTTGACCGAGGTGTCCAGCTCGATTCAGAGCTCCTCCGCCCAAGGAGAGTCTTGGGCGTGCAAGAGCTCTGATCGAGGAAGAAAAGTCGTCAAAGGTTCATCACGAAAGGATGAAAGGTGCAGCGCCCAAAAAACCTTGAAAATGGAGTCAAACCTATTCTGACAATGCTACAGGAGTAGGACCAGGGAGTTGACCCGAGGTCAACTCTCCTGGTCCCCTGGTTGGTCCACGTGGACCAACCAGGAAAAACTCCTGGAAAAAGATTAAAAAAATTATTTAAAATAGAAATAAGCCGAATTAAATAATGATTATAAAATAAAAAATATTTGTTATTTTCTGTAGTATTTTATTATGAATTTTAATTATTTTTATAACTTGGATTTTTACAAGTTACCTTTATAGCCTTATATAGGTATATTATCTATATAGTTTATTAATTTATTTTTATTTTGTGTATTTTATCTTTATTATTTTCATTTCTTATTTTCTAAAATTATGAAATACTTTTATCTACACAAATATATTTTTTATTTAATTTTTCTGATATGTTTTGTATATTTAATAAAATACAAGTATGTTTTGTATAGGTATATGTATAGGCAGTATACCTATGTATTCTTTATACAAGTATTTTTATTTTGTAATTTCTTTGCATTTTTATTCTGATTTTAATGCATATATATATTATAAGTAATTTTTACATAATAAAAATATAAAAAAAATGAATAAAGAATGAATAAAGAATAAATTGAATATTTTATTCAGTACAAGTATACAATAGGGGTCCAAAACTCAACTTTCAAACTGTAGCTCCGCCAAATGTGAAACCACAACCATTAAATAGATTATTTTATTCTATATACAATTAAAGGTGAGTACACTACATTTGGAGTTGTCAGTTGTGAGATACGGGTCTGGGAAGTTGGGATTTTGGATTCTTATTCAGACCATAACTTTTTATCTGTACATTATTTTTCTGTGAAATCAATTTTGTATTTTTCTTTATAAAATTATCTAAAATTTTCATGTACAAAGTTTCTTTATTTGATGTATAAAAAGTGAAACCAAAAATAGGTCCCAAAATGAATAAAGAATGAATACAAGGTATAGGTATTTTATCTGTACTTTGGCCCTTATCTCCCCCTACTTTATTCCTTGTCGACCTATTCATCAAGATGCCTAGGTCTCGGGGGTTTTGGGTCATAAAATATTTACAATATTTTATTCTTTTTTTCTTTTCTTTATTTATTCTATAATTTTGGCCTTAATTACAGTATTTTATACACTAATATAATGCACATGCATGGATGCTAAGATGATGATTTTAATGCTATTTACAGGCATTTGCTAGGGTTTTTGGTGCCAAAATGATAGAATAAAGATGATGAAATGTGGATTCATCAGTCTGCCATCTTATCCTCTTAATATCCTCAAGGAGGTCTAAACAAACTTCATTTGTTACTTCATATGTCCCTTGTCACTCTGGAACTCTCGGCTGAAGAAGTATTGTGAATGTTCAAGATCCTTTACAACAAACTTCTAACCTAGAAAGAACTTGATCCTTTTGATGTTCTGCATGTCATCTCCATTGATGATGTCATTGATGTAGACCACAATGGTGACTGCCATGGATGATGTATAAGATATAAAGAGATAATGATCTACATTTGAATAGTGAAACACCGACCTTGAAATGGTTGATATCATTTGGAACCATGATCTTATACTCTACTCGAGGCCATATAATGATTCTTGAAGACGACATACCTCTTGGGACTCTACCTCAATAGTAAACCTTGGTGGCTATTGTATGTAGGCCACCAAGCCTCCCCCATTGTTGATGCCGCTACATCAACCACAACTATAGTTGCTAGCAACAACCACAGTAGCTTGGCAGCAACAGCAGAGGCTATGTGTGCTACCCTAGCCCCATATGGTCACTCGCCTCTCCGCTATAAGAAACGATAGAAATGGCAAGCACAAATAGATGCAAGGGCGGGGAGATCACAGGTCTCTCTCTGATAAGGAATATGTAATATGTAGTATTCCTATGGTTGTTAGAATTGTTGGTAGTTTGTTGCTAGTGGTCCCCGTGGTCCCGGGAATATATAAATAATAGCAAAAGGGGTTGGGATCTGGAGGTCTTGATTCTGGACATTCCCACCTTCCCAATTTCCTGTCCGTTCTCTTTCTATTCTTCTCTTCTGTTCTTCTCTTCCGTTTTCTCTCTCTTTCCTTCCTTGATCCATTAGTCCCAGCAACCACGGCCAGCGGAACTCGAGCTCGGAGATCCCAAATTGTCGATGGTCTTCTTCCGGGAATCGAGTACTCAAGAGAAGGAAGAAACCTAACAATTGGTGTCTTGAGCCCGCTCCGAGCACCAATTTAACAAGGATGTCGCCGGACAATCTCGAATCCATCAAGCGCTTGGTGATTTATACGATCAATATCCGAATGGCTGGAATAAAAGTTGAAGAGTCGATGGTTGATGTCAAGGTTAAAGAACCGATTCTACCTTCTAAGTCTGGCGATTGTTCATCGCTGAGAGGATCCGCACAAGGTATGCCGAAACACAAATGGTTGAAGTTTCCTTCATTTAATGGATCTACAGAGCTCATGGAGTGGTGGTATAAGGCTGAACAATATTTTAGTTTCTATCAAATTCCTGATACCCAAAAGGTTTCTCTGGCTTCATTCCATCTGGAAGGCGAAGCTCTTCAATGGTTCTGGTGGTACACTAAGAATGGTTTAGGGAAATCGTGGGAGTCTCTCCTTGGCGGATTAGAGTCTCATTTTGGTAATTTAGCTTATGAAGATCCTCATGGAGTCTTAAGTAAGCTGCAAACAACTTCTGTGTTAGCGTATCAACGTGAATTTGAACGATTATCCAATAAGTTGGATGAGATTCCTGTAGCACATTTACTGGGAACATTTCTCAGTGGGCTTAAACCTGAAATCGAATTTGAGGTTCGGATGCTCAGACCTTCCTCTTTGGAAGAAGCAATTGAGTTAGCACGATTACAGGAAGCCAAATTGAAAGCCCAATATCGTGATAAACGACCTCTTTCAAGTGATAATCCGAAAGGATTGTTGCCCTTACCAACTCGACCCCCACCTCCTGTTCGTCAGCTTTCGCAATCACAGTATGAGGACCATCTTAAGAAGGGATTATGCTTTAAGTGTGGTGACAAATGGGCAAAAGACCACCGCTGTAAATCTGTATTTGTGGTACAGATTATACCTGATGATGAAGAAATATTTTTAGATGCTGATGTAGAGCCTTTACAAATGTCCATCAGTGATGACAAGGTCCCTGAAATTTCTAATCATGCCATTACAGGGAAAATTGGTCCTAATACTATGCACGTTCTTGTCAAGGTGGAGGGAGTTACTGCTCGTATACTTATCGATTCTAGGAGCACGGATAATTTCATGGACCCTCGGCTTGTAGATAAATTAGGACTATCATTAAATAATGATCCATCCATTCAAGTCATGATAGCTAATGGGCAACGAGTAAAGTGCATGGGACTTTACACTCATGTTCATGTGGTTCTTCAGAAGTTTTCTATGGTTCTTGATTTTTATATACTACCTTTGGGGGGCTGCGAAATTGTTTTGAGTGTTAGTTGGTTGGAGTTGTTGGGTACTATCTAATGGAATTTCAAGGAGCGTGTTATGCCTTCAACTATCAAGGCCATGGTTATCAATTGAATGGGATTTCTACTAATCCTATCGCAATGGTTACACTTGGTCAAGCTAATAAGGAGCTCCATTATGTTAAAAGTGCTTTTATGCTTCACCTCCAAGCAGCTGAAGTCGTCAATTTCGAGTCAATCCAACCAATTGGTGATGGTATTTTGGATGCACAGATGAAATCCTTAGTTCAAACTTATAGTTCTGTTTTCCAAACTCCGTTGGGAGTTCCTCCACTCTGCATCTACGACCATCGTATTCCACTGTCAAATGAGAACATTACAGTATCTTCAGCACCATACAGACATTCTCCTGCACAGAAAGATATAATTGAAGACACAGTTCGTCTTGCTTTGAAGGAAGAAATAATTCGACCAAGCAATAACTCTTTTGCATCACCGGTTTTGTTGGTAAAGAAACGTGATGGCACTTGGCGAATGTGCATTGATTACCGAGCTCTTAATGATTATACTATCAAGGATAAGTATCCTATTCCCCTCATTGACGATATGCTCGATGAATTACATGGTGCTAAGGTGTTTTCGAAACTGGATCTTAGATCTGGCTATCATCAAATTCGAATGAATGCTGCCGATATTCCGAAAACTGCATTTAAAACACATGAAGGCCATTATGAGTACTTAGTAATGCCCTTCGGCCTTACTAATGCACCAGGCACCTTTCAGAATTTGATGAATGATCTGTTTAAACCTTACTTGCTTAAATTCATTCTTATATTTTTTGATGATATTCTTGTCTACAGTATCAACATGCCTCAACACATTCTGCATATGGAACTTGTCTTTCAAATTTTGCAGCAGAACAAGTTCTATGCTAAATATTCTAAGTGTACGTTTGGGGTAGACATTGTTGACTATTTGGGACATGTGATATCGAGTGAAGGGCTCTCTATGGACCAAGCCAAGGTAGACTCGATTATTTCTTGGCCTACTCCAAAATCCCACAGAGAATTACGGAGATTTTTAGGGCTTACTGGATATTATCGGAAATTTGTCAAAGATTATGGAATCATTGCAGCTCCTCTAACTTCATTGTTGAAGCTTGAGACCTTTACTTGGTGTTCTAATTCTCAAGAAGCCTTTTCTAAGCTCAAAAGTCTGATGGTTTCCAAGCCTATTTTAGCTTTACCAGATTTTACGAAGACATTTGTTATTGAATCCGATGCGAGTGGGACTGGAATGGGTGCAGTCCTTATGCAGGAGGGGCGCCCAGTGGCCTACATTAGCAAAGCTTTTTCTCCTCAACAGCAAGCATTATCAGCATATGAGCGAGAAATGGAAGCGATTATCTTTGCAGTACTCAAATGGCGTCCATATCCGATTGGAAGAAAATTTATAATACGCACAGATCACCAGAGCCTTCGTTTCCTTTTACTACAAAAGATTCATACACCGGCACAACACAAATGGCTTGTCAAATTATTGGGGTCTGATTTTTGTCTGGAATACAAGTCAGGGAAGTCTAATGCAGCAGTTGATGCTCTTTCACGAAAACCATCGTTACTTCAGTCTTTTGCTATTTCACAGCCAATATCTGATTGGTGGGAACAGTTGAAGTCCCTTTATGCTACAGAACCACATATGTCTAATATGCTTTCTAAATGTAATGCAGGACAACTTGATCCAGCACTATATTCTTGCGAGGATGGGATTTTGTATTATAAAAATCATGTTCTTCTTTATTCTCAATGCCCTTTAGTTCCATCCATTATCAAGGAAATGCATGATACACCTTCCGCTGGACATTCAGGTTATCATCAAACGTTGCATCGAGTTCAATGTTTTTTTACTTGGTCGAAGATGAATCTTGATATTAAAGCATACATCCGTGCGTGTGATACATGCCAACGATGTAAATATGACACATCTGTTCTCGGTGGCCTTTTGCAGCCATTACCCATTCCATCGCAAATCTGGGAAGAAGTTTCTATGGATTTCATTGATGGTCTCCCACCAGTGGGAACTAAATCATCTCTTATGATTGTTGTGGATCGATTATCGAAATATTTACATTTAATTGCTATACAACATCCTTACAGTGCTTCAACCTGGCTGCAGTTTTTTTTTTGACAATGTGCTTAAGCTCCATGGGTTGCCTAAAGCCATTATTTCAGATAGAGATCCAGTTTTTACAAGCCAATTTTGGGGTGAATTATTCCGTTTACAGGGGGTGCAATTGAAGCTTAGTTCTTCTTACCACCCACAAACAGATGGACAAACAGAGGTTACTAATCGTTGTATAGAGACATATTTGTGGTGCTTTTGTTATCAACAACAAAAACAATGGGTTAAATGGCTCCCTAGGCCTCATTAACTCAGTAACTCCACCAAAACCTGCCTGCACAACAAATGGACGGATCCGCTCATCAAATGGTATATGTCGTACTTTCTTCTCCCTTCGCCGACACCGTAGCCATGATGAAACATGCATAGTAATTATGATATGAGGTGAAACGAACATAATAAATATCTCTAAAATAAATAGAAATCCGTAACTTACATCGCCCTCCCAAATTCAGCGTGAGCGATGTCGGTGTTGTAGTGTCGGTACAGAAGCGTCAATCGGGCCTGGATCCATCTACAACACACAAAGATATCACAAATATGTTACAATGTAAACAGAAAAAGATATCACAGATATCACACCCATGTAATCCGAAGTTGTGCTAACCCCAATTGATTGGTCTATGTGCATGTGCCTTTGCTTATCAAAATCGTATATTTTTTTCGGCCTCTCATGCCGTACTGTGTACGCCTAGCACCTGTAACAACCTGAAAGAGTAAATCAGGAGCACATTGTATTTCTGTGACATTGTGCCCATTTGCAAAAGAACTCCATGCTTGTAGTTTTGCAGAAGCCCATGCGGTGTATTTCTTCCCATTAGCAATGGTGGTGGCAGCTTCTTCTTTGCGTTTATTGAAATACAAAATGCAATTGTAGAATGTTTTTTCAATAAGTGCTGAAATGGGCAAACATCGCGCGTCCTTCAGTATGACATTGTAATTCTCACTGAGATTGGTGGTTGATTGACAAAACTAAAACCACCATCGTAAGCCAAAGTCCACTGCTCTTTTGGACAATCATGACTTTCAAACCATCTACTTGCGTCTCTATTCCATTCTCTCAATTTTCTCGTGAAGAATGCAAATTTCTTAGAGGATGTCTGTGAGGCAGTTGCAGTCACAATATTTTTCATGGAACCGTTCTTAAAAACAGTGTTGAAATTGCTAGCCACATGTCGCGAACAAAAATGCCAATGTGCAAATGGTGGCAGTAAGTCAACATCAACATCATTCATTGCAGACTTTATACCTGGATGACGATCTGAAATAATGCAAATGGGACCTGGATGCATCCCAATAACCTTGATACGCAATAGAGAAAGAAACCACTTCCAAGTTGGCGCAGATTCCTTGTCCACGATGGCAAAGGCAAGGGGGACAATATGGTTATCACCATCAATCCCACAAGCAATCACTAATTTTTGTGTATATTTTCCGTACAAGTGTGTACCGTTTATACTGATCAGTGGCCTGCAATACTTGAACGCTTCAATACATGGACCAAACGTCCAAAAACATTGCTGAAATCTACGACAATGTGGCTTCCTTGGATCAGGATGGACCGTATGCGTAATAGCTATTTCTGTCCCTGGAATGACAGCCTTCAAAGCATGTAAGAGATGTGGCATTTCCGCATAGGATTTCTTCCGTTCACCATAAATGATTGCAATCGCCTTTCGTCTCGCATCCCACACCCTTTTCTTTGTAACCAAGTACTTGTACACCTTCTAGATATGGGTCCTCAGAGTTGAAATTGAAACAATTAGGCTATCCTTCACAAAGTCAAGAACTTCTCGTGCCATGAAATTGCAGTCAAGTTGGGGATGATCTTGACCAATGGATGGATTGATACATGAATGTGGATCACCAAGCTTCGATATTACCCACATCCCATCGAATCTATGGTAATGACCACATAAAAGCCACTTGCATCCATTGGAATTCATCGTGCACGAGATGGACCAAACCAATGTGGTGGATTCCTTAATAGTGAAGTTGTAATGGGAGAAAATGTGGTACCTTTTCACACAAAAAACAAGGTCATCTTTCGTTTTGAAAGTGTGACCCTTTCGTAGTTCATCAGTATTGTTGTCAATGGCACATTCCTTTCGAAAATTATCTTCGAAATTTGTGAGGCCGTCACCGCCTAAATCATTGAAGAAGGGTATTGAAGAGACAATTTGGGAATCATTTGTTACATCTTGCCCGACATCTTCAGCCTCATCGGTTTCATTCTCTATCTCATCATCAGTGACCTCTGGCGGACAGTCATTCTGAACGCGATCCACTTCCCTCATCAGAGACTCGCCAATAAAAGTGCTCTCATCATTGTGTGCCATAATAGATGCCTCGTCGTTAGATAGATCTGCAAATGTGGGCACACTGTGATGTTCAAAGGCGCGCTGCTCGGTTCTGAATTCAATCAAAGATGGTTCTACTACCATCTCTACGGGAGACGACTTTGCATAAGTCTCAGCGTAAAGGAAAACATTGTCTACATCATCATTATCTGCAGTGGACGTCATCACTGAACCATTTCCAATGCACTACGATATCTTCACGTTGTAAGTGCTCCTATCCAATGAAAACTTCTTACAAACCAAATCCAATAACTCTTCATACGACATGGATTTTCTCAATCGCAGACTTCGCTTGACAGTAGAACAAGAGTCTTCATTATGACTCTTCAACTCAAACACGCAAAATATGGAATCCATTGACATCCTATAAATTATATTCACATGATCTTAGGTCATACAAAATCACAATATCCAACTACAAAATGATTAAGCATAACAGATAAAGAACCCTAACTAAAAAATGTCAAAACCATTACTCTTGCAAGGCAGTGACGGCAGCGGCAGAGGGGAAGAGCTTCAGCAGCGGTGCCGGAGATGAAGCTGGGCGGAGGTCGCGGGGAGGCAACGACAACAGTGACGGAGAGGATGCTGGGCGGAGGTGCGGGGATGCCTGGGCGGAGGTGCGGGGTCGCTTGTGGAAGCCGCGGTGGCGAAGACGATGCTCTGCGGAGCCGGGGACGCTGGCAGGCGGCGAGAGGAGACTGGGCGGAGATGCTCGCGCGGACAGAAAGAAACAAAGACAGAGAGCGAACGAAGGGTTGCGTAAGTGACCCTTCGTTTGCTCTCTGTAATTTATTTTTCGTTAAGGGCATATCACAGGAATTGTCTACGCTACCTATAGAAAACGCATAGAATAGCTGCGCTATTCTATAGCGCATACATTGTATGCGATATCTCTACACTATACACAGAAAAAAATATTGGCGGCTTGTTTGAAGAAAATTTTTTTTTCTAGCGACGTTACTAAGGAATTTGCCTCAGATCAATTACGTAGTAGAGATTTAATCCTGGCGGACTTAAAACTCCATTTGCAACGAGCACAATAACGAATGAAGTTGCAGGCAGATAAGCATCGCAAAGAGCGTGAATTTCAAGTGGGTGATTGGGTTTACTTGAAAATCCAACCTTATCGACAAGTTTCTCTGGTTGTCACTTTAAACCTCAGACTTTCAGCGCGTTTTTATGGCCCTTTTCAAGTCCTTAAGCGCATCGGTCTCGTTGCTTATAAGCTTGATTTATCACAAGGTTCTAAGGTGCATCCTGTTTTTCATGTCTCGCAATTAAAGAAGCAACATGGGACTCAACCTGTGCATACTTTTCCATTGCCTGAAAACATTTCAACAAGCTACCAAAATTCCGTACAAACTTTTATCAAGACGGATGGTAAAATGCCATAACAAGGCTATTACCCAACTCTTAATTGAATGGCAAGGGTACCCTCTGGAAGATGCTTCTTGGATTGACTGTGATGAATTTATGTCATTGTACATGGATTTCAACCTTAGGACAAGGTTCTTCTGGAGGAGGGGAGTAATTGATAAGGAATATGTAATATGTAATATGTAGTATTCCTATGGTTGTTAGAATTGTTGGTAGTATTGTTGGTAGTTTGTTGCTAGTGGTCCTCGTGGTCCCGGGAATATATAAATAATAGCAAAAGGGGCTGGGATCGGGAGGTCTTGATTCTGGACATTCCCACCTTCCCAATTTCCTGTCTGTTCTCTTTCTATTCTTCTCTTCTGTTCTTCTCTTCTGTTTTCTCTCTCTTTCCTTCCTTGATCCATTAGTCCCAGCAACCACGGCCAACGGAACTCGAGCTCGGAGATCCCAAATTGTCGACGGTCTTCTTCCGGGAATCGAGCACTCAAGGAGAAGGAAGAAACCTAACACTCTCGCAAGTGGGAGAGCTCCTAGACAACACGGTGCCACGGTTATATAGGATGGTCCAGGATTTACAAAAATAAGAAGTGTTGTGTGTCTCTTTCAACCAACTCCCCGCATTTATCATCATTGTCATTACTTTATGATTTTGAGGTTTAACGAGCCTCGTGCCACACACTCCTCTTACTTTATGTCATTTAAATCCAACAAGTGTCTAGATAAAATCAATATGCCTTAAACATGTAATAACACATTTCATTTATTTAGCTCGTGGATTATATCTACGGAATTATTAGACCTCATTTATTTCAAACACCAAGAAAGTTATATACCCATTAAACAACCAACATGGGTATATGAGTCATAACAAACTATCTACTTTTAGAGAATACGATTACGAGATGCCTAATATCATTAATTACTTCTCTCGGAACCAACACTTTTTTTGCAAAGTCATCACTTGAAATCTCACCTTCGTTAAATGTTTACTTTGATAGCCCTAGTTGCTTGAAAACATGTACGATCTTTATACTTTCTTTCAGTTCAATATAAAAATGATTGTGTTTCTTTACGCCATGACAATTGCAAGATCAACTCCAGTATAGATGGTAGCAGATACATCTCTGATTGAAAGTGCACCCAGTGACCACAACTTGGGAGCACACGGTTCATTCTCTATGGAGGACCTGTCTAACGATGGCCCACATATTCTTGTGCCTAATAAGAGTAGTTATATTAATGAGGTTGTATTGAGGGAAGTAAATTGTGTTCTGAATGATTGTTGGCCGAAGGTCACTAACGATGAGATAAAGGCTAAAACTGAGGAAGTTGAAGTCGATGTTGTGAATGACCATCTAACAGATGGTGATCCTCTTAACCAGCTTAATGCCTCTTTCATACAATTCTACAATGTGAGAGGTAGTGATGGACTTGCCAATTTTGAAGTGAATTTTCGAAAGGAAAGTGGCATTGACATCATTGTCCATGAATTGCGTAAGGTTCGCACTTTCAAAAGAAAAAATGACCTTACCTTTTTCGTGAATAAGTACCACATATTTTTCCATTACGACTTCACAATAAAAGAATCTACTGCATTGGGTTAGTCTATCTTGTGTATGATGGGCTTCAAGGGTTGCAAGTGGGTTTTTGCATGGCATTATCACACATTTGATGGGATGTGGTTACTTTCTAAGCTTGGTGTTCCACACTCCTGCATCATTCCTTTTGTCAGTCAGGACCATCCTCAACTTCGACTGCAACTTCATGGCCTGGGAGGTGCTAGGCTTTGTGAAGGACAACCTCATTTAACCAATATACATTCTTGGGACTCATAGTTAGAAGGTATACAAGTATTGGGGTACAAATAAAAGAGTCTAGGTGCTAGAAGAAAGATGTTTGCAATCGTCTGCAATGAATGGAAGAAACCTTATACATAGATGGCATACTTGTTACATACTCTACAGGCCGCCATTCCAATGATTAAAATTACAATCACACATACGGAGCACCTCGATCCAAGGAAGTCGCATTGTCGTATATTTCAACAGTATTTTAGGGTACTTGGGCCATGTATTGAAGCCTTTAAGCATTGCAGGCCCTTGACAAGCATGTACGTGACAATTTGTATGAGAAATAACATAGAAATTATTGATTACATGCGAGATTGACGGTGAAAAGCATATTGTCCCCTTGCTTTTGGCATAGTGAATGAGGAATCTATGTCTACTTTTAAGTGGTTTCTTTCTTTATTACAGATCAAGTTTGTTGGGATGCATCCTGGTCCTATTTGTATTATATCATACCGCCATCCTGATATAAGTCTACGATGAAAGATGTTGATATTGACTTGCCTCCTCCATATGCATATTGGCATTTTTGTTTTCATCATGTGTGAGCAACTTCAACATTGTATTCAAAGTAGATCCGTGAAAATACCGGTGACTGAAGCTACCTTTCAAACATCCTCGAAGAAATTTGCATAGTTCATGATAAAATTGTGATCATCAAAGGAATATGTACATGCCGCAAATGATGACACAATAGGAACAACACCATTCACGTTGCATATGGGAGGGTGATGTAAGTTATGCCATTTATATGCAATTATAAATCTCATCGGTAACAATTCACGAATTCATACTTATTTGTTATTTGCAACTTCCTCGTGGTTACAATGTCGGACAAGGGAGAAATATGTTCGTCACATACCACTTGACGATCGTATTTGACCTTATGTTGTGCATGCCAATTTTGATGGTGCTACAAAATAGGAGTTTATTGGCCTTTAATATCATTTCATCACAACTTTGGTAGAGCATTGGAGGCTGGAAAGGCATACATTTCACATGACCAACAGGGAGATGACGGGCACATTTCAGAATGTGGCCATGCTGATGGGACTATGAGTTGATGGTAACAGTTACAGGTGCTACCACCACTATTGAGAAATGGGTTGATGGTTGCGAACAACTACCAGGAGTGCGATATGTGGAGTCTGAGAT
The DNA here is from genome assembly GCA_037367405.1 of Ottelia alismoides. Classification (NCBI taxonomy): domain Eukaryota; kingdom Viridiplantae; phylum Streptophyta; class Magnoliopsida; order Alismatales; family Hydrocharitaceae; genus Ottelia; species Ottelia alismoides. The sequence continues at coordinate 103,044 of JAZKJV010000630.1, forward strand.
CCAAGGATCAAGAATGATAGAGACTTGGTTGTATGGGTAATCTTCACAACTGCCATCCCATGCAGACGAGGAGACATTGAGAGTTATGCAAGAGAGTACATCCTTCAGCTCTCTGAGGTGTGCAGGAGTCCCACCCATGGTCATTCGGTTAAATTAGGGGAAGTCGTAGGTATTATAGCAGGCTAATCATATAGAGAACCGGGTACTCATTGTTGACGAACAAAAGCGGGTCAATGATACATCTTATTACTTCAACGCTTTTGTCTAATCTTGAGGTTAATGGGAAGTTCAGTTGGGTATCAACCACACTAGCTTACTTATACATACATATGTTACACTGCAGACATAGGGACGAGGGAGATATGTGTCTGTGTACTTGTACTTTTTGCAGCTTTGGGCATGGGGACACTTTTCCATATTGCCCTTATTATTAGAGTGATGCCCCAATGGCATCCGTGACCATTGGGCATTCGCTAGGCTGCAACCTTTGAGAACAAACACTAGCTGACATACATTGTTCGACAATATCATGATGCCTTCGACTTGCAATCTTCAGAGAATGTATATTTTTTTAAAAAAAAATTATTTGGTATATCTGTGAAGTGATCGAAATTTCTTACGTGTAGGTCTTGTGGATGCTGTATGGGGCGGACATCTTCGAAGATCTCCCATATTATTGCATCGATGGTCAGGATATTTGGACGTCACGTGTTCCTCTCACCTACTTCCACATGGTCAATCACTACTTTATGGACTACATCATATGCCAATTCGATGACTGTCAAAGTATCCCAGCTCCTTGCGACACAAGCGAGGTGCTACAGACCATAGATTTATTGGGTAAGGTGGATGTGGATTGGAGAGAAAAGCATGTGGTTCACATCCTTGTTTGTATCTCTCATCGCGAGAAAGTTGTCCACATAGTTTAATCTCTCAGAGTCAGCACGGCTCCATATTACATGGATTAGTATCTTCAGATCACTATAAGATTTGTGGGGAGACTGGGTACAACTCTCGCATATACTATGAGTCTATAATTAATTCAACTCCAGATGTATAAAATTATGTTGTAAATATCGAGGTCTAAATTTATTTCAAATTACATGTGCAGATATGAGAACTCGCCATATATCTTGGAAAAAAAATCCAACCCACTACAAGTATAGGGACATAACATGAGATATTAAATCTGGAATAGAATGTTCACTGGCCATCCAATTTTGCAGATGCCGTGACCATGAATGAGTAGTACACACAACAATTGCATGTCCAATACAGATGAAAATGATGTGGGAGAGGAAGAGGTCGGACTAGGGCACACACACAACAATATGGTCATGGATGATGTCGTAGATGATGGCAACAAGAATTTGCACATGCCATCGAAGAAGAAGAAGGAGAAACCTTGGAGACGAGCCATGTACCATCATTGTATACAAATGAGGTCCTCGGGCGCATGTTGGAGATACAATTCACCACATCTGCCATTGAGCCACGTGATGGGTAGATGACAACTCCATAGGCGCATGCAAGGAACGAGAGGGGAGAAGAAGCTAGGGTGTCTCAACCTACATATGCTATACTTACCCTGTCACCCATGCCCACCTTTGACGAGTATGAATATGCAGGAAGTTTGCAATTATAGAGAATTGATCGTGGAGCTTTCCCGTTCCCATTTGAACAAGGATATGTCTCATGAACCTATCAAACGAGGAGGAAGAAATAAATAAAATTTTGTAATGCAACTAAACAATTGAATCTCCGACTTTTGACAATGTTATTGTGACAGTTTTTGGAATATATTATGTGATGAATTATTTTTCTAATCCAATGGAGTTTTTTGTAGATAATTTTTTAAATTGTGTGTAACATGAATGACTTTAGATAGAAATAGTATGGAAGTGAATAACTTTGAAATTTAGGTAGCATGTGATGAATCTCGTATTCATCGTGTTAAACTTGATTTATTAAGTTCTGTTTCCCATAAATCATTTGCATTTAATAATTAATAGGACACCATTAGTATTCATACATGTGTAAATAATATTTGCATTTCATCATGCATAATTGCACTGTGTAAATTGGCCTAAAAAGCAACTAAGTCCCCATATTTTTAATTAATTCATCCTAACTCCGATCGACCCCAAATCACCTTCATTGTGTAGATATTACTACAAGAACAAAAGAAAAATACAAAAAATTACTAACTCAAATAAGTGTCAAATGATCCCAAAGTCTAATTTCACTTTTAATAGACTAAAATGCACATATCTCCCTCATACAGTGTCCGATTTTGGTCTACTCACTTTTAAAGTACTTCACTTTCAAATACCTTCAAAACAAGACCAATTTTGTATAATTTGGAGCTCATATGTGAAAGTGTGTTTTAGGGATCTTTTGCGCACTTTAACTTTTTGCTATTTTTGACTGAAGTTTTTATGTACATAATCAACCCTTTTAGTTTTATTTCTTTTTCATTCGTGTCCTTTATTGATAGTTTTGATAATAGATATAAAAAACTAAATCTAGATCAAGACTGAAATCAAAGAAATTGAGTAAGTCCAAGTATCCGTTGTGAGTCTGTACTAAAGTTGTGTGTTTCCTATTTCTATTTTATTTTCCTATTTTCTCTATATTAAAAATCCAAAAAATTAGATTAGTGTGTAATTATTTTCTAAGTTTTATGGTTTTTTTCTAGATTTTTATCCTCTCGTAAAATCACCAAAAAATTACAAAACCCAAAAGCCAGTTTTCTATAAGCATGAAGAGCCACCAAACATACCACTTCACACATATGACTTATTTTTCTCCTGAATCCTTCATGAAAGTTGTAGATCTCGTCGAGACAAACAACTTTTGTGAAGGAATTTTTTGATCCGAGGTCTTCTTCTATTTCTTTTCTATTTTTCTTTGTCTTTGAAATTTGATTTTTTTTGGATGCCACGTGGCAGCTTCAGGGCATGCCACATGGCACCCACTTTCTCTCTCCACCTCCCTCGGGTCATGTGCCTAGCACGTGACCCCCTCCATCTCCTCCAATCGTTCTCACCCCCTCCCCCATTTATTTCGCCATGTACGACCGCCGACCGTTACGTGCAGCCGCCATTACTCCTTCCCTCGCTGGTCGTTACGCTTCCCCTCCTCGCACGCAATGCTCCTTCCAACGTCTCTACATGCTTCCTATAAAACACCCTCCACCCCAGCCTCAATCGCCATCCGCCCTTCTCCAAGCTCGGCCGGTGACAACGGCGTGAAGCTCCTGAACCACGGTGTGATCCACGGTTACCATCCCGTGCTTCTGCTCAATTTCTGACCAGCGAAGCTTCGAGGATCTCCGTCATTCCTCTGAGGCGACAACTGGAGAAGGCCTCCACCTCCTCCACCTCCCAGGTGATCTGACCCCTTCAACTCATCACGCATTTCGATACCCATAACCATAGTAAGCACCTTCGTCCTCGATGATCATCTTCCTTCATTCCCACCGGTCCTCCTCCGCTGTCGGTCCACACCTCCACATCCGACCACGAATAGGCTGGAACCCATATCCCTCCCTTCGCCCATCGACGGAGCATCGCTCCACCTCCTCCGCCTTTACGCTCCACTAACACGCACCTCCGCCCACGCCCCCTTTTCCCTCCTACTTCTAACCTTGCATGTACAACTGACGGCCTCCCGTTCACACAACCACCTCCGCCAAGCCACCGATCGCCCTCTCCTCGCTCGACCGTGTGTCGGCCGAGCCCGAGCACCAGCTCCTACCTCGCCGCCTGGGCCTGCGATGACCACCGCACCACTGCCTCCGCCCTCTACCGCGGAGGCCTGCTCTGCTTGGCCAACAGCACCTCCGCCTCCACGCTCCTCCACCCGCCCACCGCCTACACAACCGTTGGATCGGGGGATCCATTTGTGTCATGCCACGTGTCCCCCTCGAGCCTCGATCCCATCCTCGAGGCTCGGGTCTTCCGGACCTCTACTTGCTGCCACTTAGGCTCAGATCGGTCGAGCCTCCGCTTCGGTTGCAAACCACAGGCCCGCGCTTCGAGCCTCAACTTCCGTGACTCGAGCCTGCAGGTCCGTCCGGACCGCACATGCTACGCTCGTGCTCTTTAGAGAAATTGCATTCAGGCCCCCACGAGATTCATAAATTGCATAGAAGACCCCCATCAGGGGTAGATTGCAAAGGAATGCTTCCGACTTTTTGAAATTACAGATAAGTCCTCCATGGACCTAATTGAGAAGAAAACTTACGTTTTTATTGCATTTTAGTTCCTGATCTCTAATTTAACATATCTTTCTCATGCGAACTCAGTTTTTAATGCACAATATGTCGTTTTGAAGCTTATTCCATGCTCTTCCTTATTATATAACTTGTGAACAGATCTGACGCTGTTTCTTGATGATTATTATTCGAGGAGAATTTTGATTTATGCAAGCTACTCTTTGACATACCTTGTACTTGGAGAAAATTAATGATATCTTTTCAGGAACTCGGTGGAGGAATCTAACTTGATTAATTCCCCGTGATTATTGTTGGTTTTTCTTACATGATTAAAATTTGTAGGGGATTGTTTTGTGAAAAATTGAATTTAATTCTTGATATTTTTTATCTGATTTACTTGGGAATTAAATTAAAGAAAATTTGGAAATTACCTTCTTGATTGAGGACTATTATAGAATTATTCATAAAGACTCTTGTCTACATCTGAAATTCAATCGATTTGATCTGTGGTTTTAATTTGCGGGTATTGATCATTATTGTTGGAATAAAATCGTGTAATATCACAGATCCTACGCTGAATTGTTTTCTCTGTTATTTTCTTGCATCGCATTTCATCGCATTTTATTCTTAGGCATTAAAATTAATTAGCACATAATTAATTATTTAAGCTATTTTAAAACCACACAACTAAAAAGCACAATTCCCCGTGTTCGACCTCGGTACACTTACCAAGTTAAAAATACTTCACAACATTCAAAGATTGTGGTTTTTGCTGAACCATATTTGCCTCCTATACTACGAATATAATCAATTAATTAAGAGGAAAATTTGACGTTCATCAGCATGTCATTGTTTTTAAGGTCCAATAATAACATTTTCTGTGGACATTGTGTTTATTTTTTCAGCAGTAGAGTATATCACATATAATCCATGCATTTTTGATAGAAAAACAGCAACCTTTCTATGCACCATTTGGAAGCACATAGATTCTATGCATCACTTTATATCGCATAGATTCAATGCGATACGTGTACAATATTGAGAGAAAAAATTATGATGGCTTATTTGAGGAATTAAGTTTTTCAAATGCATTACTCGGGAATATGACTTTGATATTATCCACATTTATTTATATTTGAAATGCATCTATAACACTTATTTATTATGATCACCCCAACGATCACCATAAAATAACCATTTTTGAGTAAAAACACACACGAGTTCCCTCGGTAAATAGCGGATGATTGAATGGAGTTATATGAAAGCCCATTCTCTCCTAGTACCATTAAGAACCTTTTGAACCATGCACTCGGTACATGCTTAAGGTTATAAACTATCTTGCTTTTTCAGGAAACAAAAATCATCCAACAATCCTTTTGAAGCTCAAATTATGCATCCAATTGATCTCCTTAATCCCTATATGGGGATGCACTTTTTTATTTTCACTTAATGTAAAGGCTAACTATTATATACAACAACAACATGAATAATGAGTTGAGTTGAAAGACGAGCCACTGGAGAGAAAGTATTAATGAAGTCCATCTGTATGTAAGGTGAATCCTTATTTGCATGTGTTGAAAACTATAGCTAAAAGTTCCCAAGACATACATCATATTTGCTTTGTTTTTGGAGATCTTGGTTACATTTGCACGAGTTGTCTCAATTGGAGACTCTACAAGGTTGTCATTTGGAAAGCTGCACTCATGCAGAGTAATCACATGCAAACAACCTACTTCCAATCGTCCTAGTGAGCACCCATTCTTGAAACAATATACTAATAGTTCAAACACAATTAGCATTTTTATGTTATCTTCTTAACAAAATTAGGTATAGTGCTTTCTCTTGTCGCATGTAGAAACCTTTTTCTTTCGAAAAATATCAACTGAACAAAGGCAAGTTCATGAATCCAAACTTCAAGTTCTTTGTGATTGTACTTCTAGGGGCGTTTGGTTTGGGAATACACATAATTAAGAATGTGGAATAAGGGAAATAAGGGTCTATTGTCTGTTTAGTTGGAAAGATATGAACAAGAAAAACGCGGTGGAATAAGGGTAGGTAAGGTGTAATAAAGATAGAAATATGGCTGGAATACGGTAAAATAACAGTATGCGGATGAGAATAGCTGTATTATTGGGAACTGCAACGGGTGAGGAATTGACCCTCATTCAAGTGCTTATTCTCCAAACGAACATATCATTAGGATGCCACACTTGTGACAATCACTATGTGCACCTTTCTCGAGTACCAACCCCAACGACCAATCCTCACCCTCCCTTGCTCAATCTTCTTTCATGGTCTTGTTGGGAGAGAGCATGAGATGGACGCTATTTCCTCCTCTTAATATATTAAGAAGGGAGGATGAAATCCGAGATACATCATCATCATTTTAATATTTTCTTACCCCTTTAATTTTCATCGGATTCGAGATAATATGGACTAATGGAGCCGCCCCCGTCCCATATTTCGATGATTTTGTTTTGTTTTGTTGGGAAATACCACCATGCATTTTCATCACTATACCCCTCTAATATGCCATTCCAATTTCATAAGAAACATAAACTCATCTGCTCTCCATCCAAAACATGTCGATTACAATAATTCTAAGACAATTAAGTTTACATGTTCTAGATGGAAGGTATACGAGTCTCTGTTTCTGACAAAATTGGAATGATATATTAAATGATATAGTGATGAAAATACATGATGATATTTTCCAAAAAAAACCAAAAAAATCATCAAAATATGAAGCGGATGCAGTCCCATTAAACCCTATTTAACATGATACAACCAACCTATTAGAATTATATTCAACTGATACAACAACTCGAGTGTTTATTCCCAAATCAACAACTTCAACCTTCTCAAAGAACAAATAAAAATACAACCATTCAAGTTACAAGGAGAGAGAGAGAGAGAGAGTCTCGAGGGGAGCTTTGGGTGCGGGGTCGGATACCCATCTAGAGTTCTCCTTCCCACCCCTCTCCCATTTCTACCCGCAACCTCTCCTTCCCCTCCACCGACTAGGATTCCTTCCGACGAGCAGGTACCATTTCTAGGGTTTCCAAACGGAAACAAATTGCGTTTGATCACGTCGACTCTGCCCTTATAATGTCAATCAAATCGACCTCTCACCTCTCGATTTTTGCTGTCTGCAGAGGTTTGTGATCCTCTGATTCCCCTGCAAACCATCCATGATGGTAAGACTTTCGATCTCTATCCGTTTTGATGGATCCGAGCATCAGTTCGGTTGTCGTGTAATGCTTGACATTGAAAATGGACTTCACACGTTTATAATTATTCAGCCGGAAATTCGATTACCGCTGTCTCAATTCTCTGTTGAACAGCGATTTGGATGACGAATGAACGAGTTTTGATGTGATATTGTTTCTGGAAATGAAGTAGCGCGGGGTTTATGGTAGAATCATGACCTGTAATAGGGAAACGCATTCGGAAGTTTTCACAGGCTTTAATGGTAGCAGCATGTCCGAGTAAGATCTATTTGATTGACTCCACTTCTTGATTTAAACAGTCTAAGGGACCTACCATGATTTAACTACCAGAGTCTTCTGCTTCACATGTTTTAATTTAAACCTTGTTAAGTTGGATTATAAAAGTTTATCCCTACATATTCGATTAATGGGCCATACTTGTCGTAAGATGCTCATATATCTTTCTTCTTCTCCTGATCCTGAATAGTTCTTGTCGAAATATTTCTATATTCTATTTACTATTTCCGTTATGTTTAGTTTCTTTTATTCATCTTATGTAATTTACTCATAAGCCTTCTCTATATAAGAGAGCCTAGGGTCCTCTGGAGTAAACAATTCACATTTCCTCCAACATGGTATCATGGTATCAGAGCCTCCACCCTAAACCCTTGTTGCCATCCTCCACCCCTTCTCTCTCCTCAGCCACCGATGCCGCTCTCCCTACGTCGCTGCCCTCTCTCCGCCAATGTTCAGGAATGCGTTATGTGATATTCAGTCCGAGGGGTCACTGCATAGAGATTATGCGATATATGGGAGAGTATGTGGGAAGTATGCGGTTTTATGCTGTTTGGTATTTTTTATTATTAAAAATATAAATTTATATTTAAAATTATTTTAATATCCTTAGTCGGGAGAGTATGCAGGGAGTATGCGATTTTACACGGAGTATACGGTTTTATACGGAAGAGTATGCGGTTTTATGCAGGGAGTATGCGGTTTTATGTGGAGAGTACGCGATTTTACGTTATTATGCGGGTGGGGTTATTTGGTTTTAGATTAAATAAAAATTTTTTATCAGAAAAGCGGTCGAGTATGCAGCCGCATAGGGGGTATACTCGGCCGAGTATGCAGGTCAACTTGTATACATGACCGTTTCATCAAACTCGGAGCGGCAAGGCCCCCGAGTACGAGTATGCGGTCGAGAATGCGGCTTACCCGGCCGCTTTTCTGAACACTGCTCTCTGCTGCTGCCCTTCTCTCAACGACGCCCTCCTCTCACCGCCGTCCTCTCACCACCGGCCTCCCATCCCTGCTGGCCTCCTATCCCTACCGGCGCCGCCCTTCCCTTCGTATCACCATCGGCGCCGCCCCTTCTCTTCCCTATGGGTTTGAGTGCATAAGTCTACATATGCACTCAAATCCGTGGATGTTTGTGTAGACATTTGTTCTTTGATCTACAAATCCTAGTTCTTCATCTATGGCAACTATGTCAGAAAACAAAGTCAACATGCCCTCCACAGGCGTTTTCAAAGGTCCAACGCCAATTGTCAAAATGGATGCGATGAACTACGAGCTCTGGGCTATGCAGTTCACGCATCTCATGAAGTCCAATGGTAAGAAGCACATTCTTACCGAAGATGAGCTGTCAGAGAAAACTGGGGTTTATGCCCTCATGGGAGGTTGATGATTCGTATGCCAAAGTATGACTTTCAGGCACACTGACGATGGAGATTGCTAATGACGTACTCCATCAGTCCACTGCTAAGGCGATGTGGGACATTCTTGCAGCTACATACTCGCAGATGCGAAATGAGACCAAGATCCTTCAACTGCAGCGTGATATATTTACAGTCAAGCAGAATGTCCGGCCTTTGCATTCGTTATATACCTCCTTGCGGAGGATGTTTGAGAAGCTCTATAGCATCATTCCACTTATGGTGACTCCTGAGCAGCAGAAGACGTTTCGGAATGCTACCATGGTGGGGGTCTTACTAGCGGCACTTGAACCCAAGTATGATGCTGCTCATTCGTAGATCCGTGCAGATGCGACCATTCCTCCCATGGAGGAAGTGTATCGCAGACTTAACAGAATTTCAGTTCCATTTATTGCTATTACTCAGCTTCCTTCGGCGATGGCGACTTCCAGAGGTAGAGGAGCCTCTTCTTTTCGTGGTGGTGGCCCTTATGGTCGAGGTGGCCGCATCTGTCAGCCCTGCACATTCTGTCATCGCCCAAGTCATACGGAGGACACATGCTATTCTAAGCATGGTTTTCTGGCATCAACACGTGTAACCGACCATGGTGCATCTCCACAGACATCTACTTCTGACCAAAGGTTTGAGGAACTTGTTGCCAGGCTACGAGATATCATGCTTCTTGCCTCTACTGATTCTCCAGGAGGTCACTCGGACATAGCTGCTTCAGCCTCTACCAGTACGTCAGCCACTGCCGACACCTCAGGTAGTGCGTATGCCTTTACTTCATGTCATGGCTCTGATGTTTCAGAATGGATTATGGACTCCGGCGCTGCACATCATCTTTGTTGAGATAAAGATAAACTTACATCCTACAGGGAGGTTCCACCGGGGCGATCTGTCGTGATAGCAGATGGGACCCATTCACCCATCGTTGGATGGGGGGAGATCAGTCTGACACCCTCCATGTATCTACAAAATGTCTTGTATGATCCAGAGTTTTATATGAATTTATTATCTATAAGTCAGATTACGAAGGATTTGCACTATCACGCCATTTGTGACCCATCATGTCTTGTTTTTTAGGACATTTCTACAGGCGAGGTGATTGGCTGTGGCCATGAGCAGGATGGTCTCTATCATTTGGTCCGGACTCCCTTTGCTGGTATCTCCTCTCAGTCCAGTGGACCTGTCTCTCCATTTACTTGGCATCTATGCTTTGGACACCTCCCTATTCAGAAGTTGCGTCATCTCTTGCCTCAGATTTCACCGTGTTCTTCGTTTCAGTGTGATGCGTGTCAGTTAGGAAAGCATCACATATCTACTTTCCCTAGCCGTCAGTTTCAGAGCAGTAGCTCTCCGTTTGAATTATTTAATGTTGACATTTGGGGTTCGAGTCGTGTCCCCGATCATCAGGGACACGTGTTTTACCTAATTGTAGTTGATGATTTTTCTCGATTGTCATACGTGTTTTTGTTGAAGAATAAATATGAAGCAGGAGATGTGATCAAAAATCTTATTAATGAAGTTCATAATGTGTTTTCATCTATTGCAAAAATTGTGCGTATAGACAGTGCTTTGGAATTTTGTACTCGTGCTCTTTCACAATTCTTCTTCTCTCGCAATATTATCCATCAAACAAACTGTGCTTACACGTCTTAACAAAATGGCATTGCAGAAAGAAAGCATCGTCATCTTATTGATATCACTAGGACTCTTCTTATCCAATGTTGTGCTCCCATTTCTTTTTGGGGGGATGTTGTCCTTATGGTATGTTATCTGGTAAATTGTATGTCGTCCTCTGTATTAGGAGAGAAAGTTCCTCTTTCAGTCGTCTTCCTTGACAGGGAATTATTTTCCCTTATTCCTTGTGTCTTTGATTGTGATGCTTTTGTTCATCAACTCTCTACAGTATTTGACAAGCTCTCACCTAGGGCTGTCAAGTGTGTGTTTGTAGGGTATTCTCGCACTCAGAAGGGTTACCGCTGCTATGATCCATTGAACATGAAATATTTTGTCAGTGCCGATGTTACCTTCTTTGAGTTGTATCTCTCCCCTGCAGGTAAATGGTTTATTCCCTCCACTACTGATGATGAAATTTATGTGCCACCGCCTCCCTTGCGTCCGTATGTTCCCATACCAGCGTCTGCTGTTCCACCACCACCACCACCTCCACAACCACCTGTGTCGCCTTTATAGAAATTTTATACACGTCGCTATGTCCCTGCTCATGGAACGTGTCAATCATCCACCACGCCTCAGGTTTGTCCAAAAAATATTGCTAACGATGGGATTGAAAGTGTGCAAGTGTAGGGGTCTTTGCAGGAGAATAGCATTCCGACGAGTACTTTGGTTGATGATCTGGATGTACCTAGTGCCTTACGGAAGCCAAAGCGTTCTTGTACATCCTATCCGCTTGTGCCATTGCCTCAGTAGTGATTTTCAGAGGTTCGTTGTGACCTTATCTATCGTGGAAATACCACGGGATTATCAGGACACATTGAAGGAGAGCTGCTGGCGTTTAGCCATGGGGGAGGAAATGGCAGCTCTGAAGTCGTGTGGTACTTGGAGCTTGGTTTCTTCTCCCCCAGGAGCTTCTGTTGTCAGTTGTAAATTGGTATTTATAGTCAAATATCATGCAGATGGCAGCCTTGATTGGTTCAAAGCAAGGCTAGTGGCACGTGGTTTCACTCAAACATACGGCGTGGATTACATGGACACATTTTTTCCAGTTACGCGTCATTCCACCCTATACGTCCTTTCAGTTGCTGTGGTACGTGATTGGCCCTTATTTCAGCTTGATGTTAAAAATGCCTTCTTGTATGGGAATCTGCAGGAAGAAGTCTGCATGCACTAGCCTCCGGAGTTTGTTGCTGAGGAGGAGAGTCAGATGGTGTGTGGACTTCACAAGACAATATATGGTCTTAAATAAAGCCCGCGAGCGTGGTTTCAGAAGCTCTCTGATTTAATTCAGAAACAATGATTCAAAAGATCTAATGCAGATCATTCTTTGGTTGTCCAGAAGACTTCCAAAGGTACTGTTGTCATGGTGTATGTTGATGATATACTTGTTACAGGAGATGATATGCAAGGGATAAAGATAACAAAAGCATTTCTAGGCCATCAGTTTGTTACTAAGGATCTTGGTACCCTACAATATTTTCTGAGGTTGGAATACTAGGAATGCGCAGGGTCTTGTGATGACCCAAAGGAAGTACATTACAGACTTGCTTGTTAAAACGAGCATGATCGGCTGTCGACCCTCGACTACGCCCATGGATCCTAGCATGAATTTATATGAAAATGATACAAATGAGGTTGACATGATAAGATATAGAGAAATGATGGGAAAGCTTCTCTATATTACTATCACTAGACCTGACATTGCTTTTGCAGTGAATCGGGTGAGTTAGTTCATGGAACAACCTAGACAAGTACATATGGATGCCATATATATGATACTGAGGTATCTAAAGTCGTCTCCAGGTGCAGGATTACTGTTCAAGAAAGAAACAAATATCTCTGTTTCTGCATGTGCTGATGCGGATTATGCATGATGTTCTAAGGATCAGAAGTCTACTTTAGGTTTTGTAGTATTTGTTGGCAATTCTTTGGTTTCTTGGAAAAGCAAGAAACAAACATTGGTAGCTAGATCTAGTGCTGAATATGAATACAGGGCCATGTCACAAGCAAGCACAGAGATGATGTGGGTTCGAGCTGTGTTAGAAGATTTGTATATAGACATACCTCTACCCAAGCAAGTACAATTTGATAATCAAACAACGCTATTCGTCGCTAATAATCCTGCATTTCATGAAAGAATAAAGCATATCGAGGTAGACTGCCACTATACCAGAGATATGATTCAAAAGGGCTTGATTTCTACTTCCCATGTCAGTTCAGGAGAGCAGACTGGTGACAGCTTTACCAAGACATTGCTCAGAGGACCATTCCAGAAGTGTTCTTCCAAGCTGAGCATGATTGACATCTATCCATCTTGAGGGGGAGTGTCGAAATATTTCTAGATTCTATATACTATTTCCGTTATGTTTAGTTTTTTTATCCATCTTATGTAATTAACCATAGGTCTTCTCTATATAAGAGAGCCTAGGATCCTCTGGAATAAACAATTCACATTTCCTCCAACTGGAATAAACAATTCACATTTCCTCCAACAGTTCTCGATGTGGAATTTATTTCATTGAAGGGGAGGAGGTCGTTGGAAAATGTTTTAGATTTTTGGAGAACAAAAAAAATATCGAAGTGATGAAGATATATGTAGACCACTAATTCAGTAAGATGCTGTAATAACCAACTGGAAATGGTTGTTTTTTTGAAGTGTGACAATCTATTACAGTAGCCAGAAGTAGCTTGAAATATCCTTGCTGTATGCCAATTATTTTTATTTTCTACATTATGGAAAAGAGATGAAGCATTAAATGAATCCCTTAAAAAACCATGTCCCATACTGGCACCTCTCTCTGCCCTTTATTATAACATTTGGAGGTCATATTACTTTTCGAGTTGCATTCTCCCCAATAATGCCCTGTGCTAATATTGCCTGTAATTTTGACGTGGGAATAGTTGAGATTCATCTGTGAGGGTTATGTTGATCCTGTTTTTGCGTTATTTCAACTGTCTTAATTATCTTTGTTTTGTTATTCTATGTATCCAGAATAATTTTATATGTTTATACAAAACCTCATATTCTTTTGAAGAAGAATAGTATTTAAATACAAATTTCCAGGACAACGGGTCATTATGGTTATTTTTCTGCAATCACTTATCTGTATATTCAGAACTGCTGTTTACACTAGTTGCAGATTTTGAGCATTTTCTTCGTGATTTGCAGTTTTTTGAAGGATATGGCTATCGTGGAAATACTTTTGAGCAGACGTATCGGTGTTATCCGGCATCATTTATTGAGAAGGTTCCTCTTTGTTCACATCCTTCATAACCATCAAATGATAACTTCATCATATTGCAGGCATGATAGGAATAGAAACACTGAGTAGGCTAACTATATCCAGGGTCAATCTGTTTGCAATGCCCCAAATCTTATTCGATTGGTTCTAAAAAAAACCAAGTTTTGCCTAGTTGTGTTGATGGACTTGGGCCATTCTACGCTTTCTGGCATAGTCCCAACTCTTGCGACACTGATTCTAGGGACTCAACCACTTCTGTTGTAGGCATGGGCTTAAAAAATTGCGAGGTGCCTTGAGGTTGTGTCCTTGTGGCCATGGTGAGAAGTAAACCTCACTCAAAGAAAAGTCAAATTTAAGACAACAATGTAAATTAAAGGGTCCGACTGTATTCAAATATATTATAAACACAATTTAATGAAATTTCACGACATTAATGTGCAATGTATAAGGCCTTCTCCCACTTTAAGTGGGTTCGGCTTTATGGATTCTTATCAAATCCATGTTAAAATGTCCACTTATTTTTACGCTAGATGTCAACTACCTAACGCAAACCTCCTCAAGGGGTGGTTCGAACCTTGAATCTTTTGGGTGGTAGGCACACTGCTCTACCACTTGAGCATTGAAGTGGGTTTCACGACTTTAAACGAGGAAAAATGTGCAATCACAACATTAAACTGAAATATGCTTAGCTAAAAAATTCTTACGAGTGACATCTCCATTATTACCTCCCTCTGCTGAAAAATTGGATGTAAATATTGGGAGCATACCATTTTGGAACGCAACACATTCTAAGTTTTACCTCTCTGACGTCTTTAGCTTCCTTGACGTGAACTTGCATTAATATAGTCGAAGACCCTTACAGTCCATATCATCTTTTCATTTCTCAAGTTTTCTATTGATTCCATCTTGTCTTGTACAGCAGAATAACGTTGCATGCTAACAATATACACAGAGGCACCTCCTATATGTGCTTTGTTTGTTTTCCCATAACCGAGATCACTGTTTTAAAATACTGAATCGGATATCAAACTGGTTAAGTCCTGATTTTGGTCGGATCAAGTCCAATTGAAAATGAACCGATCGAACTGATGGTGACGTCACATGACGTCGTCAACCCTTTTGATCTCGAAAAACCTTGATCGACTTCGCTCTAACTATAACTCCCATAGCCTCTTCGCCTAGCGCTTGTATTGCTCTCCCACAACCATGGGCTACTCCCATTTTGCTCGTCGGAATCGCTTTTGCTTTTTTTCCCCCTGCCTACTAAGATGTTTTAGGCAAGAGGGGGGAGTCGGTCGCCTACATACTCCTAATCAGATAAGTCGTACTCGCAACTTCAATGACAGTGACAAGGCCTGCCCATTTAATGAACAAAAAGACTAAAAGTTGGTGGGGATATGGATCCCGCTCCCGCATTGATCGATTCTTGGCATCAGATGGGCTAAAGGAACTATTCCCGTTGGCGTTTGTTACAGGTAGGGCTCGAACGCAGTCGGACCATTCTCTGCTGATATTTGACTTTGGGGAGCCCTCCCAACCGAGGGGTTTCTTTAGGTACGAGAGGGCTTGGCTTTTGGAGGAGACTTTCAGGGACATGGTTTCGTCTCATTGGTCCTCCTTGGTCGTATCATGATCTGTCGTTTCAAGGCTCGTTCAGATCTTTACGCGTCAGGCTTTGTACGTTTAAGAAGGAATCCAGAGAGGCTAGACGTGTGGTCAGAGTGGCGGCTGAGGAGGAGCTTCTTAGACTTGACAGACTAGAGGAGGACATACCTCTAGTTTTGGACGAGCTGGTTCAAAGAGCGGAGGCTCAAAAGAAGATTGTAGAAGAAGATAGAAAGCGACTGGCAGAATGGAAGCAGAGATCCTGGTACAGACGATTAAAGGAGTTTGACGCGAATACTGCATTCTTTCACAGAATGGCTAGCGGGAGGTGTTGTAATAATATGATCCGATCTGTGATCGTGGACGGGACCAGGGTGGTCGGAGATAGAGAGATGGACATGGTGATATCCGATCACTTCCGTGCTTTTTCGACGAGAGGTTAGGGTAGGCGGTGGAGGTGGATTGTTCTGGGTGCTTTGCAGCTTTCAGGGGCGCACGCCGTTAGCCTGGTTCGGCTGGTAACCATGGAGGAGTTGAAGGCGGCTGTTTGGAGTTTGAATACGGAGGGGGCACCTGGCCCAGTCGGTTTTCCAGTCTCTTTCTATAAGGATTTCTGGGATCTGGTAGCTTCGGAGGTGTTAGAGGTCATGAGAGAATTTTATCATTATAATACGGGAATTGAGAAGATAAATAAAGCTATGATTTTTCTCCTTCCTAAGCATGGAGCAGCTGAATAAATCGAGGAATTCAGGTCGATTTCCCTTTCCAATGCTATATATTTGATTGTGGTGAAGATATTTGCAACGAGACTAAGTACGGTGCTCGAGCACGTTATATCACCTTTACAACCAGCTTTTGTCCCGAGGAGGCAGAGTGGGGATGGTTTGGTTATGGCATCAGAAATCATTGATGATTGGAAGAGGCATAGGGTGAAGGCCTTACTTTGGAAGGTCGATTTTGCGAAAGCCTACGATACGCTGGACTGGCATCTTCTGTGGGAGGCCTTGCATAGGAGGGGTTTTCCGGACCTTTGGATCTCGTAGATGAAGCGCTGTGTGATCACTACCTCTTTGATGGTTCTTGTGAACGACCTACCTGAGGGCGGCTTCTTTCAGCCACAGAGGGGAATCAGGCAGGGTTGTCCTTTGGCTTCCTTACTTTTTATCATCACCACTGATGTGCTTGTTTATTTGGTAGACCGGGTCCAGGACTGCGGAGTCACGCGTGGGTATTCGAAGAATGATCTGTCTATACCTCTTCTTCAGTATGCAAACGACACCGTTTTCTTTATTGAGGGTGGTGCAATGAAGCAGATGACATGACAATCACCCATGATTTGTTTGGAGAGTTGTCGGGCCTGACACGGAATCATGTCAAGTCTAGGATGGTCCCTTTTGCTATGTTTGAGGAGGAAGCACAATTATGCAGCATTGAGCTGGGTACAAATTGTGGTGCGCTGCCTATTCGTTATTTAGGGTTGCCGCTGATGTCGGGCCGAATTAAGGTGGCAGACTGGTTACCTCTTGTTGAGAAGTTGGAAAATAAACTTTCTGGATGGAAGTCCTCTATCCTCTCCAAGGGGGGTCGCCTAGTATTGCTGAAGGCGGTCCTCTCTGCGATATCGATTTATTTCATGTCTACTCGCCTTTTGCCCGCCGAGGTTCATAAGCGCCTTGAGAGGTTGATGAGGAGATTCCTGTGGAGGAAAATTGGCCAGGAGGCTGATGGCATGCACTTGGTGGATTGGGATACTATCACTCTTCCTAAGGCTGAGGGTGGTATTGGAGTCAGGCGTATTGATGCTTTCAATGAAGCCTTATTGTTGAAATGGGTAGGCGAACTTTGGGGAAGTGGCGAGGATATATGCTGTACTCTTGTGCGCCGGGTTTACGGTATTATCAGCGCGACGCCGTCGAGGGTGACTTGTGGGGTTCTGTTGTCTCCTTTTTGGAAGGGTATTCTTATGGTTCTCCCCAGTTTCAATGAGCTCTTTCGGCCTGTGCTGGGAGATGGGCACTCCTTTGCTTTTTGGCAGGATGATTGGTCGAGTGGTGGGTGACTTGATGGATGCTTTCCTCGCTTGTTTGCCTTGGCAACTGACCGTGAGGCGAGTGTTGCTAGTTGCTGGAATGATGGAAACTGGATGTCGAGGTTCTGCGCTAACTTCTCGGACCAACGCTTAGAGGAGTTTCTTCTTTTGCTGGACTCCCTGTCGGCTTATGGGAGCCTTGCGAGGGGGCGGGACCTTTGGGTATGGAAGGGGAATTCTTTTTCAGTCAGGAAGGCGTACGAGGCGATTTGTAGACTGCCCCCCTCGCGAACGGATGATCTGATCAGGGACTGCAATATTATCTGGGGGCTTCTGCTCCCCGAGAGAGTCGGCTTTTTCCTTTGGCTCTTTAGATGGAAAAGGTTGTTGACGAGAGATCGGTGTGCCAGATTCTTTGGGTCGATTTCTGACAGATGCCCTCTTTGCAAGAACAAAATTGAATCCGTGGAGCATCTCTTCTTTCTTTGCTCGAGAACGACGACTTTGTGGGAGGAGCATGGCCTGGACTGGGTTTGTGCGAGGAGCTTCGACACTTTTTGGGTGTCTTTGTGGGGGGCACGTCAACGTAGGGGTGTAAACGGACCGAACCTGAGCGAACCTATATTTTTTAGGTTCGGTTCGTTTATTTAACCGAGCCTAAACTTATGTTCAGGTTCGGTTCGTTTATTTTCGAACCGAATCCGAATCGAACCTCTTTTTGAACGAATCGAACCTAAGCGAATATCGAACTTAAGAATTCTCTAGTAAGAGGGAGTGAATTGAAGAGAAATGGAAATATATGTGTGTCTGCAATTAGAATAATATTCATTTAGTTTTTTTCTTTATCTAACTCAACTTCATATTTTTAAAAAATAGACTAATAAGGATTCATCTCTTTGAAAAAAATATAATTATATTGTATTTTTATATATGTTCAGATGGGGATAAGGAATAAGAATAATGTGGAGATATCCAACAAGTAATGTTTATACTTGTTCTATTGATTCGAAGATAAAGAAGGGAAATGTACTAGACACATAGATGATAGATGCTATAACCACGATGTGACTATTTATTTTTGGATAGCTTTTATTGAGATAAAACCTATTTATCACGTAAATATTTGGTTATCTCTAGACAAATGTCACTTATCTTTAGACAAAATCCACTTATCTTAAAATAAGGTCCACTTCTACTGATAATTATTTGTAAATATGTATATGTGTATGTTTATCGATCTTTTAACGAATCGAACCTGAGCGAACCTGTGATTTTTAGGTTCAGTTCATTTATTTAGTCGAACCTAAACTTGTGTTCAGGTTCGGTTGCGTATTTCCCCCTTCTTTGGCTTCAAAAAAAAAGGGACAAAGCGAAGTCCCGAATAGCCGTTGAGAAAATCAAGAAGAAAATCTATCGATAAATTTAGATAAGTGTCTCGCGTCGAGCAGAGAGTTTAGAGAGTTGACAGTAGTGATTGACAAGGCATAATTTATTGGTTGGATTGGTCGGACCAGTTATCCAAATAAAAAAAATCAAATACATTTCATAATTTCTACCTATACATTCATCACTATATTTGTATAAAGTAACATTTCATTGCATTAGATATTTACCCTCAATTGTGAATTTGTTGATCCATTCGTTGCGTATAATAAGTTGCTACATGATCTAATGTTGGTGATTATATGTTCTATAAAGAATCACGCCAACATTTGCACCTTTTTGGGAGATGTAATTGTCATCTATATGTTAGCTTTTATAACGAGAATATTTTTGTGGATATTCCATTTGCATATCAACTGCTACAAATGATTTGATAGGATGGAAGTAACTGTAATCCTTCATAGAGTAAAACTAGTACCTGGGAACCATTGCCATTTCTAAATGTTGCTTTGCCTCTTCGTGCTGTTCAACTAGATGTTGCTGTTGCTGTCTAGACATGCAAGAAAGTCATCCTCCATCTCGTCTTTCTTTAAAATGTTTTGTTGTTTTCCTGTTGTAGAGAGGAGGGTACCAAACTTGCTGATGGACTGACGGAGGTAGGAGAGACCTCGGACCCGGACAAGGTTGTTGGAGCCTCCATGACTAACTTTGCCAAATGATTATAATACGAGCAGGTGAAGTTGTCAAGAGTTCAAGGTGGCTGTTGGAGGAGGCGTGAGGGTAGAACAAGGTTGTTGACATTGAAGTGCTGATGGGAAGGGCGAGCAATGTGGGTAGTGTTGATGTGGCGTAGGATTTTGGGGGGAGCGGGGATGGGGGGAGCTTGGACAGATGGGAACGAAAATGAGGGTTTACATTTCTAGTGTAGTGAGAAGTCACAAAACAGTTCAATTGGTTTGAACTGGTCCAATCCAACCAGACAGGTTCATCTGACTGAGCCTGGTTTGATCATTTGACTTATTTATGAAATTGTAAGCCTTTGAACTGACTGGACTTCAGACGGTTTGCTCCGGTCCGGTTCTTTTAACGTTAATCGAGACAGAAGGGCGATGAATCAAGGCTGATTCTTGGAACAAATTGATAACGATATCACAGTGATTTCTAAATCCAGTTGAAGTCCTTACATAAGCTGTTGGTTGGTTGTACATATCATTTATCACGTCAATATATGACGGCCCTTTCATATCCTGGTTTCTCCGAAATCTCCACACGATTTCTTTTCTCCAAAATCTCCACATGATTTCTCTTGGTATAGCATTGCAAACCTTCCCCAAATTAACAAAGCCGATATAAAGGTCCTTTCTTATCTTGTAACTTCCATCAAATGTCTATAGAGGTGCATAGTCTTAGGTGTAGACCTATCAACCAAGTACTCTGGAATTGTTGAGATTTGTTTCACCCTCCGTTTAATAAATGTCCCTTGTAATTTACTTGTATGATTCATATTTGATAACTCTATAGCTTGCACACTTTGATACTCCTTCATTCTTGTACGAGGATCTCACGATAAATTTTCTCCATCTTTTGACATTTTGTCTTCAATAAATAATATTGTAAACTTCAGAAAGCATTTAAACCCCCCCACCCCCCGAATTCCCAAATATTGTCATGAATGTCATACATCCTCACTATTCTAGTAGGTTTCATCATTTCAAAACCCTCAATCTAACTCGTTGATTTCTAGATAACAACTATGACTCAAGTGGGATCCACAATCTATGAGCTTAAGGGTGATCTTGGTGCGGGTGCAACATGTGTGGGACTGTAAGACATGGTCTCCGATGTTATCTTTGGCCTTGTTGGACCAAAGTGTGGACGAGTTCCTTGCTATGCAGATGGAGTTGATGGAGAGCGAGGGGCCGTCTTTGGGCAGTGATCACTATGTCTGGGGAGATGGGAAGTTCACGGTGAAAAAGGCGTACTGTTTCTTGGCGGAGGGAGGAGAAGAGGTAGAAGTTGGTGTTGACGCATGCATGATTTGGAGATGCAAGGTGCCAAATCGAGTTAAGGTTTTCCTCTGGCTGTTTAGGCTTGTGATGATTCTAACCGAAGGTCGTCAGGGGCAGCTGCTGGGCATGGAGGATGTGTCATGTGGTAGATGCGGGTCGGAACTCGAGGATGCAGATCATTTGTTTTTCTCTTGTCCACCCTCAGTTGTGGCGTGGAACGGAGCCAATATCACTTGGCTTACACAACAAGATTGTGCCACCTTATGGAGAGATATTAGATCGCTTTGCGGCTTTGGACATGGGGACAACTCGCACCCCTTTGCTTTGGTGTGGTTGATTTGGTGCGCCAGAAACAAGGACATCCTAAGGGGGCAAATATTTTATGGCGAGAATGTAATGGAGCATTGTAGGACACTTTGCTTATCTTGGCAATGTAATTCGATGTAATACCTAACTTTTTGATAAATACATACATGCAATGTGGTGGATCCCAGCTTGGGAGGTCACCCTTCATTTTTCTCATAAAAAGGTGATCTTGGTAGTACCATTTTCATGAAAAAGCTCGTCAATTTAGAAAATAGGTTATACACATTGACTTTAAGTCTTCTCATCCTTGTTGCACCAAACTTGCCTCATCCTTCTTACCTAACTTGTGTAAGATCTTTTTTTGCTCTTTGACCTTAGCTAGCACTTTCATTCTAGCCCACTTTCATATAGAAATGCTTCGAATCTTTCTTCTTTGCTTCATTGTCTACATTTTTTTTTGAACGGTCATTGTCTACCTTCTTTGTTTCTTTTTTTACTCATATTTTTCTCTTTCTTTACTCATATTCTACTAGGATTTCATCTTTTCTATATATGAATAAAGACATGAAACTTTTCATTCTAACTTGAAGTTTCTTTGGCAGTTCTTCACTCCATCAAGTGTCCTTCCATATTGGTGCACTTCTCTTAAGCATATATTAAACCTCTTTAGCAACTTTTTTAATACATATTGCCTTTAAATCTCAATTCTCATCAATTTTTCTAACAAAATCCGAGTAAGCTTCCTTTAGCATATTCTCTTTCAAACTTTGTTTTCTTTTGATATTCTTCCATTTAGCTCCTGTATCCTTGACGTAGTCTGTTTTCCTGTAACTTCCTTTGTTACATATTCAAAATTAATCTGTATTGTTGAGTAGTAAAAAATTCTCATTTGTAATGATGCATTTAAAAACCAACTTGCAATGATGCATTATTTACAGTATACTCAATTCTTCTCCCCCAAGCGTAATAATTAATCAGTGTCTTTGTTGAGCCCTTTTTAAAACTGAACAAGTGTTTACATCTTTTCTTGAAGAAGTTATATTAACATTGAGCATGGCACGGAAATAACAACTTTTGCTTGATTGAAGATGCGAAATGTCTTGCATTCTTCGTATTTCTGTGAAAGATAGCATATTTCTTTTAGAACCAAAATGCATTCACTTTTGACAATAAATAACAGTTTTTTTGAATCAACAAAAAAATTAATGGTCTTTAACCTTTTGCCTGTCCCCTTGGCAAACTTCTAGACGATCTTTTTTTATGTTATTTGCTGTTTTTGACCATCCGGTGTTTTGCTTTTCTTGCAGCCACAGCTTGAAGTTGGTGACAAAAGTATGTTATCTAAGATTTTGTCAACATTACATGTTTCTTATTTTCCCCAGGATCTCATAGTTCGTAATATTTAATATTAATGTGTTTTCCCACTCCAGTTATAATGCCCCCTTCTGCTCTTGACCGGCTTGGTAAGTTTTTTTTTGTTTCTATTTTGCACATTTTAATATTTATTATGCTAGAATGAATAACATTTTTGATATTAGATAAGAAGTTATTTGCTTGCTAAAGAGAGACGAATTGTTCCCTTGTAGCATCTCTGCAGATTGACTATCCTATGCTGTTTGAACTACGGAATACTTCCGGTGAACAAGTTACACATTGCGGTGTGCTGGAATTTATTGCTGAAGAAGGCATGATTTACATGCCATATTGGGTAATCTTTCCCTTGATTATCTATTTCATTTTTGTGTGTCAATTATTCATTGATCCAGTTATTTTAAAGTCACCTTGGTTAGTTTATTAGCTGTGTCTGTTTTTGCTTTCAGATGATGCAAAATTTGCTTTTGCAAGAGGGGGATTTTGTTAAGGTGAAGAATGCTACCCTTCGGAAGGGAACATATGTTAAATTGCGGCCTCACACCAAGGATTTCTTGGATATCTCAAATCCCAAAGCCATGTAAGTTTGTCCGTCTTTTCACTTGGTATATGCTGCTAAAGCATCTTCTCAATGCTTTCTTAACATGGGTTAGTGCATGCCATTGATCTCTTTTTCCTTAGCATGTTCTGTCAATTTTTGTGCCTGAGAGAAAAAACTGACTTTTATGTTGATTATGAGAAAAAGTTGACTTGCAAGTGGTGTTGGTTAATATTTTTTTTCTCCCTATTTTGATATCCGTATGTCAATTTGTCTTTTGAAGAGGAGGGATAGCTATTTCAGTTAAGATAAGGAGCAGTGGAATGGAAAAGAGAGGAAACCACGGTATAAGAAAAAAGACAACAACAATAAAAAAAATCTGATGTACTGATAATCACATACAGTTTATAAATGGAGATTTTAGGAATCCACTTACCAAGGGTGGTTAATCCTCGTTTTTATAAAATAACAAAAAAATCCACAATAGAGAGGAACATGGTCCCTTCAAAGGAGAGCGACCAAATTACCTGTGCTGGATGATTTAGGAAAACACAAAAAAAAGAAAAATGTGTAACCATCACTAGACACTATCATTCCTCAAAAGAGGAGGTTGCTGAAAAAGGATGGCGGCAGAGCGCAAAGGTGGGAGAGACCCTATGAGTTAGGGTGATGGGAAAGCTGGTGGAGAATTGGAGGGTTGTTGAGAATTAGGTGTAGAAGCCTCCTTAGGGAAGGAGGTGGCGAAGCTTATAGATGGGGTAGAGTGCATCTTCATGGCACCTTTTGGGTTTCAAGTTGGGACATTTTTGCCATGTGGAACACCTCATATATTTTAATTTAGAGATCCTATCGTGTGCTTTAAATGTGGTGGTATTAGGCACATGTATTAATAATGCAATCATGGTAGAGTTTGGTGACTAAGGACAAGCTTGGTTGTTTCTCCTTTGGGTGTGAATTATTGTTTGGTGGGGGGGCCATCAATGCTGAAGAATCATGCTGAAGTTGTGGCAGCCAGAGTTAAGGCTACTTTTGGAGCAATTTTCAATGGAGCCATGTTTGTCCTCTTGATATGTTGATGTTTTCGGTAGATGGCTCCTTGAGGAGTTTGTACGTTTGCCTGGCTCTACGTATGATATGGTTGACAATGGCTTAGCTATATTTGGTGACTATTGTTGGTTACGGAGGAGGAGTTCCCCTATGTCGATCATTAGAGGCATGCGTTATCACTGTCAAGACTCTTCCACGTTAGACTTCACAATGAAGCAAGCATGGGTTGTAGTGGAGATCACCTCCATTGGTTTGGGTAGCTATGCTCCATTTTGCCATCGATGGCCCTCCTGAAGGCTGATAGCTTCTCGTTCTTGATCGTGGTGGCAACGATAGAGATGGTGGATGGAGTTTTTCTTGGGGATATCATGCATGTCGTGATGATCGAAGACATTTCAAAGGTGGTAGATCTCCTCCATGTGAGTGGCAACGAAGTTTCAATAGCATCAGAGAACCGACTGTGTTTTTGAAAGGAAAAGGGTGACCATGGTATAGGTTTGCGCCCAAGAGACCCGACTGGAGTTGAAATAGAAGTTAAGGGATCTCTGGCAGAAGATGGGGGATTTAAAGGGTTTTAACTATCAATTTGAGTTTGTGATTAAATTGGGGATTTTAAAGAAGCTTCACGGTAGTTTTTTGGGCTTTGCGAATAGAAATGTATTGTTTGAGACATGTCACACACGAATATAAATATCTCATGGTGCACTTTAACAATGGTGACATTAAGCACATGCGACATGAATGCGATCATGGGAGAGTTCTTATGGTTTCATGTGACGGACATGAATATAAAGATCTTATGGTTCTCTTGCTGTGATTCTTGTTTGGCGGGGACAATAATTCTTGTAGAGGTTATTGTTAGGGTCAAGACCGACTCAAGATTACTAAGAGAAACATGTCCACATGCTGGACAAATCTTACTTTAACCACATTATGGCAATTATGGAAAGAATGATGGAGACGTATATGTGAAGATAGGATAAGTCCACTTTAGAAGTTTTCCTGATCTCAAAAGATTTATTCCTTCAATATGATTAGTGTTATATTGCTAATTACCATCCTTTTTATCTCTTTTACCGGCCTCATTAAACTAGGGTTGATGAATCTACGGTCAAGGGGTACAATACTCAAAGAGTAACTCTTCGGCGTGGGGGAGGGGAGCTCTCTTTTTGGGAAGGAGTCCTCAAGGAAAACAGTGGATCGACAAGCCCTATTTTATCCTGGGTGCATGGTCTTTTTTGGCCCAGCATTTCGGAGTATGTGGTATAAACCCAGTTCCTGTATTATGGGCTGAATATTGCCGTGCTGGTTTTTTCTGTTTGCTTGTGACTGTGCTGATGTGGGTGGTATATCCCTCATCTCTTTGCTTGTGGTCGATATGGTCATACATTTTTGATGATGTATATATATATTTACATGCTTGATTGAAAAAAATGTTAACGAATCTGGCAAGATGACTTTTACTTGACGAGTTGGCTTGTTTACTTGGCTCTCTTCTCGCTCTGATTGATATGAATTTAGTCTCTTGGTGACAATCACTAATTGGTTATGGGGCATTTCCTGACATTTGGTCGTAAGAGGAACACCTCTCCGTTGTCTCACATTAAATATCACGCTGAAGCAAGGTCGTGACAATAGATCATCTCCACTGGTTCGGCCCCGGGTTCCTGTCATGTAGTTACTGTCGTGAACTCTTGTCGAGATCAATTTTCCATCGATGACCCTTTTGTTAGAAATCAACAATGCATAAGCTTAATATCGGAAAAGTAGAATAAACATGAAGAATACTGGGATTTTACATGGAATCCTACTCCGTGAGGAGCATGATGAAACCACGGGAGAATGTCTCAAAGGGCTTGTGTTTTCTAGTCACTTTCCTCATTTGATACAATGGGTGTAAGGCTTCTTACATATCCCACACTGACTCTCCAAGTCCCACAAATAACTGATGTGGGATTAAATCACTGGATCTGGTAATTGGATCTGGAGGGATCCAATTACCCATCACTACAATGACGCGTACTCGAACACTCCCCCTTAAGTTGGAGCATGCAATGCTTAGCTTGGACAAATAGAAAGAAATCTCAAACTCACAATACAAGGCACTACAGACAATATCAACTCAACATATACTCTACTATCGATTGCTGTCAAGGACGTTGCTTCTCATGTCGTGTTGGTGATGAGGAACTAAAATGCTAGAGTGTGAGTTGAACTGGGTCTCCTCGTTGGAGAACACGTGCTCTGCACTACATCTGTCAAAATCACTGAAAATGAGTTTGTACCTGGAGAACTTTGGCCCGTAACTGCTCCATCTCTCTGAAGAGCCGAACTGAAAAAAGTCGTGGAAACATCCTCGTCGGAGTTCACGATCATTGGAGAATGGAGTCTGAAAGTCTCCTCGTTGAAGAACTGGGTCTCTCCCATACTGGCTCAAAGAATGAGATCTCTACTATGGAGTCTCTATGAAATCACATGAAAACTTCGAACTGGCCATATCAAATATCGGGAGCTCAAAAACAAAGAACGCACATATGCGCATCTTGAAATGAAGACTCTGAACCAACCTATAGATTCTGAATATGATAATATGCAGAGTCTGACATGTGGCCTAAAATCTGAACCGGAGACCTGTAAAACTCTACACATACTTCCCCTTTCTCCTATACTGGTAGGAAAATAATGACATCGACTAAGTTGGGAGAAGACATGAAGATGGGGAAAAACCAATCTCAAATGATTTTTGCGATTATTCCTTTTTTAGCCATCTCCTTTTTTTTTCCAAAGTATTTTCGTGTACGGTTTTTCTTTCATTTTTATACACACTTTTTTCCAAGAACAAAATAATCTCCTTTTTTTCATGCAACCTACTTGCATATAGATGTACCTCTTCCTATGCAGTTACAATGTGACAACCAAGCTACCCTATTTATTGCAAACAATCCTGCATTTCATGAAAGAACGAAGCATATCGAGGTAGGCTGCCATTATACAAGAGATATGATCTAGAAGGGCTTAATTTCCACCACTCATGTCAGCTTAGGAGATCAAACTGCTGATATCTTCACCACGCCGTTGCTCAGAGGACCGTTCCAGAAATGTTCATCCAAGTTGAGCATGGTCGACGTCTATGCTCCATCTTGAGGGGGAGTGTAGAAATATTCCTTATTTCTGTACCGTTTCCTTATTTTTCTTTATGTTTTGTACTCCTATGTAATTTACCCATGGTCTCTCCTCTATATAAAAGAGCCTAGGGTTCCAAGGAATAAACAACTCATTTATTTTTCCCAACACAACCGAGATCCCAAGTTCCACCACCTGGTTGACGACATTGACCATACATGGGAGAACATCTGCCGACAAGACAATCAGGAGAGGCGCAAGCCGGCAACCCTCTCGTACAGTGGATAAAAGAATCCATCCTCTAGATGATCGTTCACCAAAACTGAGTACGACGCAGTGGTGACACATCTCTTCATCCATGAATCCATAAGTCTAGGAAGCCCCTTCTTGCCTAGGCAGACAACAAGAAGCGCCAATGCACGCTATCATATGCCGTAGAGAAGTCGACCTTCCATAGAATGCTATACGCCTGCCGCCTTTGTCAACTGTAACAATCATAAAGGCCATCACCAAGTTGTTACCAATCTGCCTGTCCGAAATGAAAGCCGATTGCATAGGGGAGTCCAGAATATCAAGAACCTTGCCGAGTCTTTCTGCCATAACCTTGGCAATAATAAGATAAATAGCATTAGAGAGAGCAATGGGTCTATAATCCTCTACATCGTCCCCCGCCTCCCAAAATTCGCTGTAGAAGAAAATGGGGAAGCCATCTACGCCCGATGCCCCATCACCATTTAATTCTGACATGGCTCACTTCATCTCCTCCTTCGTGAAAGGTTTATAATTCGTGCGCCCTGCTCGAGCAAGATCCCAGGTGCACTAACCCCCGCCCACCGCCATCTCCTTAACTCCTTCCTTCGGCAAATACCATGAAAGTAGTTCACCCATGCTCTCGTGATCTCTTTTTCTCCCTCCAGACACGAATCACCCATTACCACTACTCTAATCAAATGTCACCTCCCACTTGCCACTGTATGAAAGAATTTTATATTCGCACGACCTTCTCTAATCCACCTCTGCTTGGATCGTTGTTTCCCCTCCACCGGCCTCTTCTTATCTTCCAATGTAACAGATCTCAGAAGCTCCCTGGTCATTTGGCTCCTCCTCAGATAACTCCCTGGAATGCTCCTTGTCCAACCAAGCAATCTCCGCTTCTACCCTCGATCTGTTGGCCCTTGTAGACTACCATCTCCCATTTAAACTCACATAACCTCTTCCGCAGGTTCACCAACTTTTGGACCAAGCAGGTTGTTGCCGACCCCTCATCCTTCACTGATCTCTGATGCTCATCAACCAATTCATGGAAACCATCTTCAAACAACCAAGCCTGCTAGAATTTGAAAAAGGTATGTGTAGTGGCCTCCTCCCCAAAATCCCAAATAAGGGGTGGGGTCTGACCTGGATCTTGGGCGAGAGGAGACCCCATAAATAGTAAACACCTGCAACACCTTAGGGTATACTAAGAAATGATCTTAGCCTCGAACGCGACCCAAATTTCTCCACACGTACCTAATGTCCGCATCAAGAACTTCCAACTGAAAGCCCCCGGTCCATTCTGCAAAGACTGCCGACCTGAATCTTGTCCCCCTCCCACAAACCAGGTCTGTTCGAGGAGAACAATGCGGCATCGAAGTCCCCATCCACAATCCATATAGCATAAGGGTAGGCCTCCCTCACCTTACATTACTCAACCTACATGTTTTCACATAGCAAATGATAAGTCACTCCATAAACACAATGAACCACCAACATGGAGTTCAAATTCTTGATGAAGAGCTCAACCGTTTGCACGAAGCTTCTATGTCTCTCGGACAAAACATCGAGAATATCTCCATTAAGCAGCAACATCCCCTCCAGCAGTGCCGACAACATTAAGGGTGAATAGTTTATCCACTTCAAGCCAAAAGATTTCCACAATGGTTCGGACCCAGCTACCATCTTCGTTTCTTGAATCAACATGACGTCTCCAAATCAATCATTCGGAATAGGTCCTACACAACCTCTTTTTTTGGGATCCCCCAACCCTTGCCCATTCAATGAGATTATCTTCATTTAAATCCAGTCTTCTTCCCTACAGATGGGATCACACCTGTAATTTTAGCTACAATGATCTTCAATGACTATCTATCCAATGGCTGCGTTATACAAGATGGAACGTCAATAATCTCTCTAGTCCTCTTTCTTCAAGGCCTGTATTGCTTTGTCCGAGCAAGCTCATTACCACCCAGATTGGAACATTATGAGGACATTTGCGTCATCTCATTTGCAGACGAGCCACCGCCTCCATTAAGAGGTCCATCTCCCAAGACTTTTGCTCCCCCATGCGTCATCTCCACTGCAAACAAGCCACTGCCCCCATCAAGAGGCGCACCTCCCAAGACATCTGCTTTCCCACGTGTCTAAGCACCAATAGCACCAACCTTCATCATCGACGAAGAGGCTGGAGAAGAAGCATAATTGTTACGCGGGACATTAAGGCTCCCAATGGCCCTAATAGGGCACAAAGGAGAGCCTCGAATATATAGCAACATTGCTGGATCCGGGTTCGAAGGAATAAGCTCACCCAACTCCAAGTTAACGAACTGACTTGGAACAAGATCTGAGCCCGAGTTCGAGAGAGGGGTCGGATTCAGACCCGAATCCATATAAGGGTTGGATTCGGCTCCTCTCCAACCTCTATAGGAATCGACTCCCCCACAACACATTCGAGAGATAACTCCCCTCCCCTCTTACCCTAACAACTGGCATGCACTTTAAATCCCAAAAGATCTACCTTTAATAACCCTTGCGAACATTTCGAGGATATCGCTGCAATCCTCAGCATCTATGCGCATTGGCTGATCTCCTATACCTTCATTGACCATCGCAGCTCTGTCGTATACGATAGTAGAAGGGGATGCACCCCCTCCACCCCAAATTCCGAACTCCGCCCTATACAACTTTAGATACTAGCGATTGATCCGTCATCCGAATCGCCACCAATAGCGCTCCAGCATCCAAAACTGGCAGAAGCCTGTCAGAAAATTAGCTCCAAGCCCTCCCCCACATCGACAAATAGTTCCCTCAATCTGTCCACCGATCTCGAAAGGAAGGGAACACCCTACAATCGCAACACCGCACGACTGAGACCCAACTCAGCACCAACAAAACATGACCACTTCCACAACACCTTTGACATGGCCCCATTCTGAGTCAAAGCCCCGATCCGATCTCCACCTTGTAAAGTCCATGCATGAGGAACCTATCGACTAACAACCTGACATCATCGCCCTTAAAATCTTCCCCC
Organism: Ottelia alismoides; assembly: GCA_037367405.1. Lineage (NCBI taxonomy): Eukaryota > Viridiplantae > Streptophyta > Magnoliopsida > Alismatales > Hydrocharitaceae > Ottelia > Ottelia alismoides. The sequence continues at coordinate 133,788 of JAZKJV010000630.1, forward strand.
AGCATCACACCAACCTCCTTGACAGCCGCCTCCGGGCTATCCTTTGATCACCTAATTAACAAATCTCTCCGTGACACCTCTACATTACTGAGGGGAACCCCCTGTCATCACCTTAGCAAAAGAACAACCTCCCACCGTACTTGCACAGTCAATCGTAGCAATCGAGTCACGCGTGCATGCTTGTCACTTGCATTCCTTGAACTAGAGTTCTCTCCGCTCCTTAACA
>JAZKJV010000630.1:134113-271613 GCA_037367405.1 Ottelia alismoides
TTTCTAGTGCATCAAGGTTGGATCTGGAATCCTCCTCCGGTTTCCCTTCTTATTTCCCTCTATTTTATTTTTTATTCCATGTAATGTGCTGCTGAAGCATCATTCCTCTTGTTGAAATAGCCCTTTTGTAAACAAAATTTGATTATAGAGAGAAAATTTACATACCAAAAATTGTAATCTCACGTTTCATTTATTTAGCTCATAAATTATATCTAGGAGATTGTCACACCTCCTTTATTTCAAACAAGGAAGTCATATACCCATTCAACAACCAATAGGATATAGGACGCATGGCCAACTATATATATTTTTAGAGAGTATGTTAACGAGATACCTATATAATGTTTGTTACCTATTAGTGGATTTGATATCATTAGTCACTTGTCTCCAAACCAATGCCTTTTTGCAAAGTGGACATTCGAAATATCACCTTCATTAGATAATTATTTGATATCGTTGGTTGTTTGAAAACACATACAATCATTATTACTTTCCTTCAGTCTTATATAAATGCATGGTTTGTTATCAAAATTTATTTCCAACTCATGGTTAAAATATTCATTTTTTTCCTATAAAAAACCTAAGTTCAATAAGCATACATATGTAATTTTCATATTTTTCACATTTTCATTCAACATTCAATGGTAGTATGTGATAAACCACAACAAGCAGGTTGATGGATCAAATGGACCATTTGACACTGTCACGAAAGGACAAGGTGATCTATCAACATGTCGAGACAATCAATCTTCTTAGCAACGTCTCTTGAAATAGAACCTTAACAAGGGTAATTGATCACATCCTTGTATTTTTAGAATTCTAATTTACTTTAACTCCAAAATACATGTATAAACATATATGTATGTCCGATATAATTTTGTGAGTTATTATTACCCAAATACCCAATGAAAGCTTAAAATATCTAAAAATACAAATTAACAACTTCTTATCATCCCTTTGGTTATACGTTCGATTAAAATCGTATTTTGGAATCATGATGCTAGATCACCTTTTCAGACCATTCGATCACTTTAATTCACAATTATCATCTAGATTTGTACTCGTAGCTTATTTCGTTGATACGCTCTAATTTAAAATTATCATCTAGACTTCTACTCGTAGCTTATTTCGTTGATACTGGGAGCTAAATAACTCTGATTGAGGTGAAATAAAATTCACTACGAAGCTCAGTGAAGACCTATCGACAGAGTATTTTATTATTCTAAAAGACGTAATTCTCTATGTGATAAATATATGAGAATCCACCTATGTATGCAATACATATGATGTTTCACTTAATCTACGTAACACAAGACTCCTTTCCATATACACATTCAAATAAATGGCATATAATTCATTTTAATTTGCAACACCGATTTTTTCTTACAACAAATTTATTTATCCAATATCTATTTTAATTGTACATTTTAAGGAACATGAACCAAAATCAACATCGTGTCAAGCGGGAAGTCGAAAAAGTATATGGGAAAATACATAATGAGACCAAAACTCTTCGATTCGTCACTTGTAAAAACACCACAAGGTAAGGAAAGTGAATGGACTATACATTGCATATGAAAAATTTTGTGTTAACATTGGCCGTCCCAGCCCCATTACTCATGTACCTATTGCCACGACCCCTAAATATGTGAAGTCCAAGATTAACCTTCCAACTACCACAAGAAAAGGAAAATACAAGAATACGAGAATTAATTTACGTTCGACACTAAAACCATGTACAACACAACGGAAATCTCCTCTTCAGAAAACATAATGATTTATCACTATGACGATCCTCCTATAGAGCTCCAATAAGATCAGATGGTGGTGGAGCATGGTGTCTATTAGGGTTCCAAACGAGGGGATCAGTTGCCAAAACATGTTTATATAACTTGGTTTCCCTATTCATAAATCAGGATGAATCATTGAATGGACAACCAACCTCTGACTCCCTCTAGCCTATAACTCAGACCCCCCCTTTTTTCATGATTAATCTGACCTTTTTTCCCATACATTTCTTAGGTTTTTGGGTATGCTACATTGCATTCCAGATTATCCAGACGCTTACGCCGAACTGAATGCTCCGAGCAGTTTGGCTCTTACATATCCATAGTTGGAATTCACTATTTCTTTGTGGTCGTCCTAAACGGGTGGAAGAAGGGGGTTCAGTAGTAGACATGTTGCTCTTGGACTATCTAGAATGTGCGTGCTCAATGACGTAATCGTGGACAATTTTGCTCACTAAACTAAAAAAAAGAATCAATTAAAAAAGATCTCACAATTCCAATTAGAAATCCGTCAGGCCCATTGGTGTTATAGTACCTAAAATTACGAAATTCCATTCATCTTACCATTCAATACTCATAATCAGATACTGGTAAAGAAATATTTACTACTTCCATTTTCTTTTACGTTTGGTATCAGATTTGAGAAGTTTGGTTGTCGTGGAATCCTAACGACGATTCGCATCCAACAATATATTATACATATTATTTTATATTTGAAATACATCTATAACGTTTACTTGTTGTGACCATCCCAATGATCACCACAAAATATACTATTTTTTGAGTAAAAAAATACGAGTTCTCATGGTAAATAGTAAGTGATTGAATGAAGTTATAAGGATTATATGGTACCTGCTCAAGGTTATAAACGATCTTACTTTTGTAGTAAACAAATCTTCCAACACATTTCTTGAAGCTCAAATTGGAATATAATTGCCGCGTCTAAATGATCTCTTTAATCCGTATATGGGAAGCACTCTTTTACACCCGCATAACGTAAAAATCACACATTGTATACAACAAGGGCATGAAGAATGAGTAGAGTTGAAAGACATGCCATTGGAGAGAAAGTATTGAAGAAAATCATTAGTATGTAAGGCGAATCCTCTCTGCTCGTGTGAAAGAATATAACTAGAAGTTCCTAATGCATACATCATATTTGCTTTGTTTTTGGAGATCTTGGTCATGTTTGCATGATTTGTCTCAACTGGAAACTCTGTAGGGTTAAGTCATTTGCCAAGCCCCACTCATGCAGAGTAATCACATGTAAACACCTTACTTTCAACCATCCTCAATCAGCACCGGTTATAAGAACCATTTTTATGATATCCTCCCACCAAACTTAGGTATACTGCTTCCTCTTGGCACATGGAGAGACCCTTTCTTTAGTAAAATATCTACTAAACAAAGAGGAGTTGCGTGGACCTGAGCTTCTCGATACCAACCCCCTATATCAAACTCTACCTGAAATACTAACCCTCTCACCTCCCTTGCTCATTCTTATTTTTTTTATCTTGCTGGGAGAGAGTGGAGATGAATGCAATTTTCCTCATCTTAAGAAGGGAGGACACAATTCCGGACACATCATTATTGTTTTAATCTTTTCTCACCCCTCCAATTTTTGATTGATTTCGAGATAATATTTAATAGGGATATTTACATCTATAACCCTGAGTAATCTTGTAATTACCCCAGGAACCCTCGATAATCATGAATTACATCAAGAACTCCGAGTAATGGTTAACCTTTACATGGCATAACCCTGTGTCAATTTCCGTCTTATTTCTCCATTAACTCTAATGGAAATAGTTGATTTTGCCCTTCCAAACCCATCATATTTACAACATGATGCCATTCATCAAACAAAATAAACCTTCCCCCTCGCCGGCAAAGCCGCCGGTCCGAGCTCCGGGATCAGTCTCTCCGATGCAAAAACTATCTCGAAGAGCGGCTTCTCGACATCAGTAATCGGGTCGGAGCCGATCACAAGCGTGGCGGCACCATCTCCGAGCACGGCTTGCCCCACGAGATTATCAAGGTGGGCGGGGTTGGGGCCCCGGAACCAGTTAGCGGTTGTCTTGGAGCAGACAACCAGAACGTGGGCGTGCTTGTCATTCTCGGCGATGTCCTTGGCGATGCACATGGCCATGGCACCCCCGAAGCAGCCCTGGAAGCACATCATCATGCGATGGACGGTAAACGGGAGGCCGAGGAGCTTGATGAGCTGGACGTCCAGATCGGGCTGGTCGCAGACCATCCCCTCCCCCCGAGCTCTGCCTGCCATGGACGAAGCCCCCCTGCCCCCCCCCCCCCCCCCCCCGCGCGCTCTTCCTGGAAGAGCGTGGCCGCTGGAGCTGCAAGCTCCAGGCTCCTGCGCGTACGTCCAGACCTCCCCCGACAAGCCCCGGGGTCGCTCGCGCCCCGCCTCGCCTGGGAAACCATCCTCCTCGCCCCCCACTACCACGACGATCCACCTCTGGAGAAGGACCCGTCTCGAAGGTTAGGCTCCATCGGTGGTACCGCTAACGTGAAGCACCCCCCCCGGACGAGCCCCAGGTCGCCCGCGCCCGCGCCCCGCCTGGGAACCCATCCCCTCCCCCTTAAGCCCCAGGTCGCATGGGAACCCATCCCCCCCTTTTGGTCGGAGCAACCCCACCCAAATCCCAACAACCCCCAGGTTGTCCCCACCCCCCAAGACCCTGCAAGTCCCAGGTCGCCCTCGCCCCCTCCCCCCTCCGGCGCCGCCTGGGAATCCCACCCATGTCAGAGCCCCTCGCTCGCCTGCAATTCCCTGTTTCAGGTTGAGCCCACAACTCTCGTTATTTTCTTTTTTTATTTTCAACTAATTTCAATCGTTAAATTACAAATTGGTTAGATTAACTCAGATGTCTGGTCGAATTAATGGAGTAAACTAACAGAGGGTTATGGTAGTAAAACTGAGCAATTATTCGAGGTCTGGGGTGTAATTCGTGATTATCGAAGGTTTCTGGGGTAATTGCAAGATTACTCAGGGTTATGGGTGTAAATATCCCTGTTTAATATCATAAAACCAACACATTACAATTACACTCAACATATGCTTATACATTAACTCAGGTGATTATTCTAAAATTAATAATTTCAACCTTCTCAAAGAATAACTAAAAATATAGACCATTCTAGTTACATATACATACATAGAGGATATATAGAGAACTGATCCTGTGATAGCCAAAAATTATGAAAATAACCTGAACTACTTAACGGTACATAATCATCAACCCTATATATACATGGGATATTTACACCAATAACCGTGAGTAATCTTGTAATTACCCCAGAAACCTTCGATAATCACGAATTACACCCCAGACCTTGAATAATTGCTCCTCTTTACTACCATAACCCTATGTTAGTTTACTCCATTAACTCAACCAGATAGCTGAGCTAATCTAACCAATTTGTAATTTAACGGTTGAGATTAATCGAAATTTAAAAAAAGAAAATAACGAGAGGTGTGGGCTCAACCTGGAACAGGGAATTGCAGGCGGGCAAGGGGCTCTGACATGGGCGGGATTCCCAGGCGACGCCGGAGGGGGGAGGGGGGCGCGGGCGACCTGGGACTTGCGGGGTCCTGGGGGTGGGGGCAACCTGGGGGTTGTCGGGATTTGGGTGGGGCTGCTCCGACCAAAAGGGGGGGGGGGGATGGGTTCCCAGGCGACTTGGGGGCTTAAGGGGGAGGGGATGGGTTCCCAGGCAGGGCGACCTGGGGCTCGTCCCGGGGGGGGGGGGGGTGCTTCACGTCAGCGACATCACCGATGGAGCCCAACCTCCGAGGTGGGTCCTTCTCCAGAGGTGGATCGTCGTGGTGGGGGGGGGGGGCGAGGAGGATGGTTTCCTAGGCGAGGCGGGGCGTGAGCGACCCGGGGCTTGTCGGGGGATGTCTGGAGCCTAGAGCTTGCGGCTCCAGCGGCCAGGCTCTTCCAGGAAGAGCGCGCGGGGGGGGGGGGGGGGGGGCTTCGTCCATGGTGGGCAGAGCTCGGGGGGAGGGGATGGTCTGCGAACCGAGGCGGAGTCGATTCCAGGAGGAGCGCGCAAAGGGGGGTGGGGTTTCGTTCATGGCGGATTGGGGGGGTGTTCGCCCATGGCAGGGGTCGGGGGAAGGGGATGATCTGCGACCTACCCGGTCTGGACGTCCATCTCATCAAGCTCCTCGGCCTCCCGTTGATCATCCACCGCATGATGATGTGCTTCCAGGGCTGCTTCGCGGGTGCCGTGGCCATGCGCATCGCCAAGGACATCGCCGAGAATGACAAGCACGCCTACGTTCTAGCCGTCTGCTCCGAGACTACCGCTAACTGGTTCCGGGGCCCCAACCCCGCCCACCTCGATAATCTCGTGGGGCAAGCCGTGCTCGGAGATGGTGCCATCGCACTTGTGATCGGCTCCGACCCGATTACTGATGTCGGAAGCTGCTCTTCGAGATAGTTTTTGCATCGGAGAGACTGATCCCGGAGCTCGGACCGGCGGCTTTGCCGGCGAGGGGGGAAGGTTTATTTTGTTTGATGAATGGCATCATGTTGTAAATACGATGGGTTTGGAAGTGCAAAATCGACTATTTCCGTCAGAGTTAATGGAGAAATAAGACGGAAGTTGACACAGGGTTATGCCATGTAAAAGTTAAACCATTACTCGGGGTTTTTGATGTAATTCGTGATTACCAAGGATTCCTGGGATAATTACAAGATTACTTAGTGTTATGGGTGAAAATATCCCAATATACATATACATGGTTACAGGAAGGGAGGAGAGACGGAAAGAAGAGAAGCTTTGGGTGCCAGAGTTAGATACCCATCTGAAGTTCACCTTCCCACCTCTCCCCCGTTTTACCCGCAACCTCTCCTTTCCCTCCACCGACTAGGATTACTTCCGGCAAGCAGGTACCATTTCTAGGGTTTCCAAACGGAAGCAAATTGCGTTTGATCACGTCGACTATGCCCTAATAATGTCAATCAAATCGACCTCTCACCTCTCGAAATTTGTTGTCTGCAGAGGTTTGCGATCCTTTGCTTCTCCTGCAAACCATCCATGATGGTAGGACATTCGATCTCTATCTTTTTGACGGATACGACCATCGGTTCGGTTGTTGTCTGATGCTTGACTATGAAAATTGTAATTTACACGTTTATATTACTCGCCGGAAATTCGATTACTGCTGTCTCAATTCTCTGCTGAACAGCGACTTGAGGACGAATGAATGAGTGGTCGATGTGATATTGTTCATGGAAATGAACTGGCGCGGGGTTGTGGTAGAATCACGGCCTCTAATTAGGAAACAAATTTGGGAGTTTTCGCAGGCTTAATAGTAGAGGCAGGTCTGAGTAGGTCTATTTGATTGATTCATTTTCTTAAGCTGCACATATATCTTTCTTCTTCTCCAGTATAGTTTTCCATATGGATTTTAGTCCATTAAAGGGGAGGAGGTCTTTGGAAATTTTTTTAGATTTTTGGAAATGAACAAAAAATCCAAGTGATGAAGATATATAGACGACAAATCCAATAAGATGCTTTAATATCCAACTGGAAAGGGTTGTTTTTTTTGTTGAAGTGTGACTCTATTACAATAGCAAGAAGTGGCTTGGAATATCCTGGTTGTATGCAAATGCTTCTTTTTGTATTTACTGCAATATATAAAAGCGATAAAACACCAAATGAATCTCCCTTTTAAAAAAGTATAAGTTTTTTTGCATGTCCCATATCGGCACCTATGTCTGCCCTTTAATAAACCAGTTGGCTCTGCAATAATGCCATGTGCTAATATTGTAGGTAATTTTGATGTGAGAGTAGTTGAGATTCATCTGTGAGGCTTATGTTGATCCTGTTTTTTCATTATTCCAACTATCCTAATTATCTTTGTTTTGTAATTCTATGTATCCGAATAATTTTATATGTTTATACAAAACCTCTTATTTTTTTGAAGAATAATAATCTTTTAATACAAATTTCCAGGACAATGGGTCATTATGGTTATTTTTCTGCAATTACTTTCAATATATTCAGAATTGCTGTTTAAACTAGTTGCAGATTTTGAGCATTTTCTTCATGATTTGCAGTTTTTTGAAGGATATGGCTACATGGAAATACTTTTGAGCAGACGTATCGTTGTTATCCGGCATCCTTTATCGAGAAGGTTCATCTTTGTTCTCATTATCTTCATGACCATCAAATGATAACTTCGTCATGTTGCAGGCATGCATAGGAAAACACACCGAGTAGGCTAACTATATCCAGGGCCAATCTTTTTGCAATGCCCCAAATCTACTTTGATTGGTTCTCTAAAAAATCCACAGTTTTGCCTAGTTGGGTTGGTGGACTAAGCCGTCTGGGTGTAGTCCCAACTCTTGTGACATTGATTATAGGGATTCGACCACTTTTGTTGCAGGCACGGGCTTTAAAAATTGCGAGGTGCCATTCAACTGTGTCCTTGTGGCCTTGGTGAGAAGTAAATCTCACTCAAAAGAAAAGTCAAATTTAAGATAACAATGTAAATTAAAGGGGTCAACTGTATTCAAATATATTAAAAGCACAGTTTAATGAAATTCTACGACATCAGTGTGTTAATGTATAAATCCTTCTCCCACTTTAAATGTTGTCGGATACATGGATTTTTATCAAATCCACGTTGAAAGATCCAACAATTTTCTACGCTGGTTGTCATCTACCTAACGCAACCCTCCTCAAGGGGGGATTTGAACTATGATCTTTTTGGGTGGTAGGTATACTGCTCTACCACCAGACCATTGAAGTGAGTTTCACGACTTTAAATATGGAAAAATGTGCTATCACAACATTAAACCCAAATATACGCTTAGCTGAAAAGTCTTATGAGTGACATCTCCATTATTACCTCCCTTCCGCTGAAAAATTGGATGTAAATATTTAAGAGCATGCCATTTTGGAATACAACGCATTCTAAGCTTTAGCTCTCCGACGTCTTCAGCTTTCTTGACATGAACTTGCATTCATATAGTTGAAAACCCTTGCACTCCATATCGTCGTTTCATTTCTCAAGTTTCCTATTAACTCCATCTTGCCTTGTATAGCAGAATAACGCTACATTCCAACAAATACACACCTCCAATATGTGCTTTGTTTGTTTTCCCATAATCCGAGACCAAGGTTTTAAAAATTTGAATTGGACACATCAAATTGGTTAAGTACTGATTTTGGTCAGATCAGGTCGAACCGATGATGAACATATAAAGCTGGTGGTGATGTCACATGCCATTAACTCTTTTTGATCTTGAAAAACCTTGACCGGGCGTAATTTATTGATTGGATCGGTCGGACACGTTATCCGAATCAGAACAAATCAAATATGTTGGAGAAAAATAAGAACCTTGTTATTTCTGAGAACCCTAGTCTCTCTTATATAGTAGAGAGGCCTATGGGTAAATTACATAAAGTGGAAAACAGAAAAAGAGAAAAAGAAAGAGATACATATGAAATATGAAAATACAAATATCTTCACACTCCCCTTCAAGCCTGGAGCATAGATATCGATCATGCTCAGCTTGGATGAACACTTCTGAAATGATCCTCCGGGCAGTGGCTTGGTGAAGATGTCCGCGGTTTGCTCTCCAGAGCTGACATGGGAAGTAGAAATCAGGCCCTTCCTGAATCATGTCCTCTGGTGTAGTGACAATCTACCTCAATATGTTTTGTTCTCTCATGGAACACAGGATTGTTTGCAATGAATAGGGCAACCTGGTTATCACAGTGTAACTCTATGGGTAGAGGAACCTCTACATGTAGATCAGATAGCACTGCTCGGACCCACATCATTTCTGCACTTACTTGAGCCATAGCCCTGTATTCGGACTCATCACTTGATCTTGCTATAACAGTTTGTTTCTTGCTTTTCCAAGAAACGAGAGAAGTGCCAACAAATATTGCAATCCCGAAGTCGATTTCCTATCCTTAGGAAAACCTGCATAATCCGCATCAGCATATGCGGATACAGAGAATGTTTTCTCCTTTATTGAATAGTAATCCTGAGCATGGAGATGATTTTTTTTTTTTTGAGGCTCAAAACAGGGGGACGCACTCGTTGGTACTCGTCCCAAAAATATATTAAAAAAGAGAAGAACAAGAAATACTTACAGGGGGGTGATGGAATAAAAGGGCACAGAAGGGGATAAGAACTAAAGACGAACCACTCGGCAAACAAATGCCGTTACATAATTACAGACACCTATCTGATATAAGTCTATTCGCCAAAATGTTAACGTTCTCCCTATAGAATCGCATGCCCGAGAAAATAGCGTCATTCCCTGGCCGCCCAAATGGACCACAATCGCGCGATAGGTCCCAAAATGTCGCCTCGTGCCCTCGACCTGTTCGACCAAAGGATCTCGCAGAAATCTTCAATGTTATCCGCACGAGCCCAATCCACTTCGTCCCAGATTCCCGCAACCAAAGTACAACGAAAGAATAGATGATCGGGAGATTCGTCGTCAAGATGGCAGAGATGGTAGATGGCGTTAGTCTGGGGGAAAAAGTTGGCACACCGATCCCTGGTCATCAAGCCCGTGACGTAGAAGCCATAAAAAGATGACGATGCGCTCCGGCAAGCGCAACCCCCAAAAGAAAGCACAGTCACGCACCATGGTGGAGGACGAAGTAATCGGAGTAGGTAGCAAGGCCCTGTAAGCCTTACGCGTGCAAAAGGCCCCATCCTTCCAACGCCAATGGTCCCGTTGATCGGAGGGGGCAGCCGCAGAGTTGAGAGCCTCCATCAATGAGGCGAATTCCGCCACCCGCTGATCTGAAAAAATTCCAGCAAACCGAGGGCTCCAATACCCGTCAGACCAGCAATCCGCGACCGAAGCGAGCCTATCCGTGGCTAACGCAAACAATCTCGAGAAGCGCGCGTTGAGAGGCCCACCCGCAAGCCAGTCATCCAGCCAGAATTTAAAGGATTCCCCCGACCCAAGGACCGGGGTGAAGAGCGCAAGATTCCTCCGTAAAGAAGAAGAGATGGCACACCAGAACGGGGAAGAGTGGAGATCCAATGCCCCCGCTGCAGCGCGAACCAATCGCTGTCCAACAGCGCACGAAGGACGTTGCAAAGAAAGGAGTGTCCTTGCCCCCAGATTTCTGCTCACCCATTTTAGAAGTAAAGCATCGTTCACCAGGTCCAATCTCCGAACGCCAAGCCCACCGCGTCGCTTAGGCAAAGTCACCATATCCCACGCGACGAGATGCATCCCCCAGCCGCTCCCGTCAGAACGACCCCAAAGGAAGCGCCGCATGCATCCCTCCAGCCGTAGACGGATCCCCACAGGCATTCTCCTCACGGATAGGAAATATACCGGAAATAGAAGATAGGGCGGATTTAAGGGAGTACCAGGCGTCCTCCCCGAGAAAGCAAGGCGGCCCTCCAGCCCGCAAGACGTGCCTCCAACCGCTCCGAAATAGCCCGCCAATCCGCCGACTGAGCCCTCCCCCCGAAAGTGGAACACCAAGATATGTAAATGGAAGCTCCCCAGGCACAGACCCCAGCAATCGGCCACATTCCTCCGCCTCCGAAGGCGACAGGCCAAAAGGAACCACGTTTGATTTGGAAGCATTAATCGACATCCCAGATAGCTCGCCAAAAATTTCAAGAGTATTGGCCATACCCGCCACCTCGTCCGAGCCGCCTTCAATAAGCAAATCGTATCGTCTGCAAACTGTAGCGAAGGCACACATACATCCCCCTTGCGGAAGCCGTTAGTAAGGCCCGCCCCAATGACGCGGTCCACCATACGCGCCAAGACATCGGAGGCCAGAACGAAGAGAAGGGGAGCCAGGGGGCAGCCTTGACGTACCCCCTTGCGAGGCTGAAACGATTCACCAACCGGCCGCCCATTAATTAGAACAGAGAGCGAGACCGTGGAGACGCATCTGCGCATCCAAGCAATCCACAGATTAGGGAAGCCCCGTCTACGCAAGGCCGACCAAAGGAATCGCCAATCAATTGAATCATATGCCTTGGCGAAATCAATTTTCCAAAGCACCCCCTTCCTTTTTTCTTTCTTCCAAGCCGCCACCATTTCAGACGCGACAACGATGCAATCCGCACATATTTCTTCCCTTAATGAATGCCCCTTGGACTGGGGAGATAAGGCCATCCCAAGATCTAAGCTAGGCGAATGGCCAAGGATTTGGCCACAATAAGATAAATACCGTTGGAGACTGAAAATTGCCTAAAATCGTCCAAGCACAGCGCCGGGTTTTTCTTAGGGATGAGCACAATATTCGCCCGGTTGATGCGGTCGAAGCCAAGGTTACCAGCACAAAATTCAGAAACGACGTTGAGAACATCCGCCGCGACAGTCTCCCAAAAGTCGCAATAGAAGGCAACGGAGAACCCGTCCGCCCCCGGCGAGGAGTCATGATTTAACGCCATACAACAGCTTTAATCTCCTCTAAAGAGAAAGGTCGGATAAGGGTCTCGGAATCCGAGACCGAGAGAGGGGGAGCATCCAGCCCAAGCCAACGCCACCGCCGCGGAGGGAGAGAAGAAGAAATACGTCTGAAATGATCAATGATGACACTCCCCATCTCCCTATCCCCGGTGACCACCGCGTCATTGATAGAGATGGATCGTATCATATTACAACGCCTCCGAGTGCTCGCGACCCGGTGAGAGAGTGCCGTGTTCGCATCGCCCTCTTTAATTCATTTTTCCCGTGAGCGCTGGCGCCACTCCAAGGTTCTTTTCTTATCCTCCTCCTGCACTCGAGCGATAGCAACAGAATGTTCTCGAAGCTCGTCGGAAGAGAGTTCACGCGCGTTTTCCGAGGTATCTAAATGCATGATAATTTCTTCGTCCTGGGCACGCGCCGCCCTCCGCGCCTGTCTGGTAGAAAATTTGAATTCAACGAGAACCCTCCGAAGGGAAGAAAGCTTCTGATTAAGTCTAGATGCCGCGGAGTCAGAGACAGGGACCTGAGTCCAATGATTCTGGACAAGGGATCTAAAATTGGGTTCCAAGAGCCATCATTTTTCATATCGGAAAGGCCCCCGAGGGTTTATGCCGTCACCAGAGTCCCAAATAATGGGAGAATGATCCGAGAATGTCCGGGGGTGGGATGAAACCGAGCAAAGGGGGAAGGAGTCCATAGCCAAGCCATTAAACAAGAACCGGTCAATCCGCGAACGAGAAGAGTTATTCCGCCAAGTGTAGGAAATATCGCTCGGTACCAAATCAGAGAGAGCCAAGTCATCAATCACGTCCAAAAAATCATTTAAGCCAGGGTCGCGGCCGCCCCTGCCACGAGGCAGATCGGACGAATGAACGGTGACGTTGAAGTCACCCCCCATAATCCAAGGTAATCCGAGAATAAGTTTGCCGCCTCCCGCAAGTCCTCCCATAATTCGCATCGTAAAATATGGCACGTCGGAGCGTAAATACATGAAAACACCATCATAGCAGAGGAATCGACCCGTTCCAAAGCAACTGAAATCATATGACGACCGGCAAGCATGGAGCTAAATGAGAACACACGAGATCGCCATGTCACAAGGAATCCCCCAGCGAAACCAACCGCATTAACCTCACAGAAATCATCAAACGGACCAACACCAAAGAACGCCACGTATAATCATCAAGGGCCGCCAATTTTGTTTCTTGGATAAAGGCAACGTCACAACACCATTCTGAGAGTCGCAAGCCCAGGGAACGACGTTTGTCTAAGTCCCCGAGGCCGCGGACATTCCATGAAAGGACCTTCATTAAAAGAACCTGAAAGTATGCCCCCAAAAAAACGCCGAACGAGGGAACCACCAATCTTGTACGCGCCGGAGTTCACCCCCGGGTCATCGACTTCCAAGAGACCATCGCTACCTCGAATGCCATGAACACCCGCGGCCTCCGCCACGGCGTCCCTCAGGGAAGAGCAAGAAGGAACCACCCGAGGCCAAGGATTGGTCGAGCTCGCCTGCAGTACGTTGATCCGAATCGTCTGAAAGAAGGGCCCAATCGATCGGCTGACAGTTGGAAGCCAGGAAGAGTCGGAGAAGGAGAGACCTCATGCAACATAGGGGTGGACCGCACAGGAGTCGCGTGCGAAGCAACGCGGTCAGAGACAACGGTTAGTGAAGCATCCATGCGGAGGCCTCAATTTGAATCACAAATGAATCGGGCAAGGTGGTCCGAGGACGCTGATAAATGGGTCGCGACCAAGATCCGAATTGCTGAATATCACCGACCCGCAAGTTGAGGAGATCCGCCGAGCCATCCGAATATGCAACCCGTAATCCATGCGTCGATCCGAACCGAGGGAAAATAGAAGTCGAATCGACCTCGGGAATCCCCGCGAACGGAAGTTCAGAAGATATGGGCGATAGTTGCGGGACCCCAAAAGGCGTCTCGAAGGAATCCAAGACGTCATGCATGCATGGCGACTCTTCGGGAGAACCCACGGAATGCTCCACGTGGCACGACGGAACCGAAACGTCGCACGCCACGTGAGGCGGCTGGAACGAAGCATCGTCCTCTCGAGCCCTACCGACGCCGACCGGGTCGGAACCTCGACCACCGCCGGCGAAGCAGAAACCGTCGGAGAAGGGGGAATAACAGAGAGCTCCGGCTTGAAGCACCAACGACCGATCTTGAGAGAACCAAAGAAAGTCCGACCAGGCGCATCTTTGAGAAAACCCTCGCTGCATTCGAAGAGGACGGAGATACACTTCCAATCGGCCTCCGGAGCGAGCCCATCATCAATGATAGATAGAATAGTCCCCCAACGGTGAAAAGCTTTGTTGAGTGTAGGGAGAGATCTAGACAGGAAGGGGACGCCTGTAATATAAGCCATGCAAACCTCGGAAGTAGAAGAAGCACCATCAGCCACACGAGCGGGCCGCCAAAATACGTCATCGGTAGACCCATGAGCTAGCAAGCAATCCCGAAGCTCCAAGGAGAGACCGCGCACGCAGTAGTGAGACTGGTCCAGAGCGCAGAAATCCCCCGCGAAATGAGGACCTAGAGTGGCAAGAACGTGCGTCCTCACCAACTCACAGTCCACGCCGCACCGACGTGCGACCCCGATAAGCACCCATCGTGAAGGATGAAGATCCTCTTCCATCCGTTGCGAAGACGAGTCCGGCACGTGCAAAGCCTGAACAGGAAAGGTCGCCTTGGACGAAGCACCCCCATAAGCGGAAGAAGTTGCATCGATGATCGGTCCGCCACCTGCGAGAATCTCAGGACGATGGGACTTCACCAAAGCACCAGTGAGAATGCCCGCTTCCAAGGAAACCTGATGAGAACTAGAATCCACCACCTGAGCGTATGAGCGCACCGGGACCTCCCGCCATGCGAGAGGACCGGTACGGGGACCAGGCAGCGAACGCACCGAGAATGAGGAGTGAGTCAGCCTTGGCTGTGACGGGCGATGAAGTCAGAGCGACCTGCATGAAGCACGACGATGCCCCGTATTCCCGCATGCAAAGCAGCGCGGAGGAAGGGGACAACGAGAAGCGAGGTGACCCCTCTCCCCGCCACCGGAAGCAACGCCGGCCCGCCTTCCTGTGGAGGAGACCGCCGTCCATTCACCGTCGGCAACACCATCCTCACCCGTAGAATCCACAATAACGACCCGTTTACCCTTCGCAGCACCCAGAGCCGGAGGCGCATCCCAGAGGACCTCGCGGAAGGCATGCGCATCACCCGCCATCGAGCTCCCCTCGCCCGTCCATGCGCCCGCATCGCTCCCACCGCTCGCATTCCCTCTCGCACCGCTCGCATTCCCTCTCGCACCGCTCATGCTTCTCTCCTCCAGGCGATCAAGGCACCCAACTTTTACCGCATGGAGATGATTTTATATATCTCAATATCATATATATTGCATCCATATGTACCTGTCGAGGTTGCTCCATGAATTGACTCACTCGACTCACTGCAAATGCAATATTCGATCTGGTAATTGTAACATAAATGAGTTTTCCAACCATCTCTCTGTATCTTCTCTTATCGACTTCGTCTGTATCATCATATAGCTTCATGCTAGGATCCATAGGGAGTCGTGGAAGGTCGACATCCAATCATGCCTGTCTCTGCAAGCATATCTGTGACATACTTTCTTTGGGTCATACAAGATCATGTGCATTTCTAGCAAATTCCAACCCCAAGAAATACTTTAGGGTGCCCAGATCCTTAGTCACAAATTGACTGCCCAGAAATTCTTTCGTCATCTTGATTCCTTGCTCATCATCTCCTGTAACAACAATATCGTCAACATACACCATGATAGAAACAATACCTCTAGACATCTTCTGCACAAATAAGGAATGGTCTGCATTTGACCTCTTGAATCCTGTCGTTCAATCAGATCTGAAAGCTTTTGAAACCACGCTCTAGGACTCTGTTTTAAGGCCATATATTGCCTTATGGAGTCTACAAACCTGTTGACGCTCCCCCTCAGCAGCAAACCCCGGAGGCTGCTTCATATAGACCTCCTCTTGTAGATCTCCATATAAAAATGCATTTTTCACGTCAAGCTGGAATAACGGCCAATCACGTGCTACAACAACTGAAAGACACATACAGTAGAATGTCGAGCAACTGGTGAAAACGTGTCCAAGTAATCAACTCCATAGATCTGAGTAAAACCACGTGCCACGAGCCTTGCCTTGTACCGATCAAGACTTCCATCCGCATGATATTTAACAGTAAACACCCACTTGCAGCTAACAATAGGACGCTCTGGGAGGAGAGGAGAAACAAGTGTCCAAGTTCCACGAGACTGCAACACGGCCATTTCTTCTTCCATAGCAAGACACCATTTGCTATCTTGTAGTGCCTCCTGGTAATTGCGTGGAACTTCTACTGCAGATAGAGGTACTGCAAATCTCTGGAAATCGCCTGTAAGACGATGAAAAGAGACCTGGGAAGCAAGTAGATAGGAAGCACAAGTACGCCTCTGCTTCCTAATAGCGATAGGCACGTCCAAATCTCCATGATCATCATCCTGCCGTGTTCCCTGTATCAATAGATCCTCAAACTCATCGTTAGCAATTAAGTTATCAGAACCAACCTGAGGGCTGCTGGATGACGGACCATGACCATGAGCAGAGGAGGACCGACGAGTATAGTACTTTGGTAACGGGGGGACAATAGTTACTGGAGGTGGTAAAGGTGGAGGTGGAAGTGAAGGTATGACAAGAGGTGATGGTGGAGATGGCATAGAAGGTAACTGACTCATAGGAGGAGGTGGCATGAAGACCTCAGTATCAGAATGGGAAGTAGTCATTCTATCACCTGTAGGAGAGAAAACATCACAGATTCAAAGAAATGTGACATCGGCGCTAACAAAATATTTTCGACACAGCGGATCAAAGCAACGATATCCCTTCTGTGTCCTGGAGTATCCTACAAATACACATTTGATAGCCCTGTGAGAGAGCTTATCTAGACCTGACACCAACTGATGGACAAAACCAACACAGCCAAAGACACGGGGTGTAAGAGAGAACAACTCCTTCTCAGGAAAGGCTATAGAGAGAGGAGTTTTCTCACCCAAGACAGACGAGGGCATACGATTTACTAAGTAGCAAGCTGTGAGAATCGCATCACCCCAGAACGAGTGTGGATCATGACTCTGAATAAGTAGGGTTCTAGTGATATCCAATAGATGACAACGTTTCCGCTCTGCAACACCATTTTGTTGTGAAGTATAAGCACATGAAGTTTGATGAATTATACCACGAGATGAAAAGAACAAGGACAGAGCTCTAGTACAAACTCCAATGCATTGTCAGAATGCACAATTTTCACAGAAGAAGAGAAAATATTTTGAACTTCATTGATAAACATTTGAATCACATCTCTTGCTTCAGATTTATTCTTCAATAAAAACATCCAAGACAAGCGAGAAAAATCATCTACTGCAACCAGATAGAATCCGTGTCCCTGGTGGTCAGGAACACGACTTGGACCCCAAATATCAATATGGGACTAACTCGAACAAGGAGCTACTGCTCCGACTCTGACGACTCGGGAAAGTAGACCGATGATGCTTTCCCAACTGACACACTTCACATTGGAAGGACGATTTTGGAGAAATCTGGGGTAAAACACGACACATCTTCTGAAGAGGGAGGTAACCAAAACGGAGATGCCAGGTATATGGAGAGTCTGATCCTGTAGAATGGAGAGATGCACCGACATAAGGAGTATGGACCAGTCGATAGAGACCATTCTGCTCACGACCACAACCAATCACCTTGCCCGAGGGTATGTCCTGAAAAATAAGAGATGATGGGTCAAAAATAGCTCGACAGTTCAAATCCTTTGTAATCTGGCTAATGAACAGTAAATTCATAGAGAAATTGGGAGCATATAACACATTCTGCAATCTCATGGAAGGTGTCAAGTTAATCTCCCCCTGTCCTATGATCGGGGAATGTGTCCCATTGGCTATCACCACAGTTCGTCCTGAAGAGACCGGTCTATATGTAGTGAGTTGCTCTTTGTCCCCACAGAGATGATGTGTCGCTCCAGAATCCATAATCCAGTTTGTAATCATAGATCCATTACAAGAGATGAGAGCATAAGAACTACCTGAGGTACTGGCTGTGGCAGGTGAACTGGCAGAGGCAGAGGACGGTCACATCTGACTGACCTCCAGGAGCTGTATCAGGAGGCATGATATTCCTCAGTCTGGCAACAAGATCATCGAATCCCTGGTCCAACAAGGAAGGTGCAGGAGACTCAACTTGTTCTGCTACCCGAGCCGATGCAGGGAAAGCCATGCTTAGAGTAGCATGTATCCTCGGAGTAACCAGGGCGACGACAATAACTGCATGGTTGACGAATCCGACCCCCACAACCCCGAGGGCCACGGCCATGAAAGGTAGAGGAGCCACCTCTACCCCCGGAGGCTGCCATCGCTGAAGGTGTCTGGCTGGCAGTCGAGCTTGGGACAGTAATTCGACTCAATCGGCGAAAAGCTTCCTCCATAGGAAGAATAGTAGCGTCAGTAAGGAATCTGAGACCAGGCAGCATCGTACTCTGGATCAAGGGCAACTAGGAATACACCTACCATGGTAGCATTCCTGTACGTCTTCTGCTGCTCAGGAGTGCCGTCAACGGCATGAAGCTATGGAGCTTCTGAAACTTCCCTCGTAGAGATGTGTACAGTGAGTGAAGGGGGCGCCCATTCTGCCTTGACTGTAAAAACATCATGTTGCAGCTGAAGTATCTTGGTCTCGTTCCGCGCCTGCGAATATGTCGCCGTTAGAATATCCGAATAGCCTTAGCCATGGGCTGATGTAGTACATCGTTGGCGATCTCTATCGTCAACGTCCCAGAGAGCCAGACTTTGGCATACGCATCATCCGCCTCCCACGAGGCATTCACTCCGGTCTTCTCCACCGGCTCCTCTTCGGTAAGAATATATTTCTTACCATCCGACTTCATCAGGCTCATGAACTGCATAGCCCAGAGCTCATAATTTGTCCTGTCCATTTTCACAATAGGCGTTGGACCCTCTGAATGCGCCAGTGGCGGGTACATCAACCTTGTTCTCAGACATATTGCCGAAAAAAGACTGCTACGGGTGCAAGAAATCAAAGTTTGTGTGTCTACACAGACATATATGGGTTTGGGTGCACGTGTAGACTCATGCACACCAACCCATCAACCAACTAACAAAGCTGAGGCGGCGCGCGAGGCGCGCGAGGCGAACGCGCGGTGCACTCGAGACGAGCTCGTGGTGCGCGCGAGGCGAGCGCGCTGTGCGGGCGAGGCGTGCGATGCACGTGAGGCGTGCGGTGCGCGCGAGGTGTGCGCGCGGGCCTTGCTGGAGAGAAGCGCAAGGCCGCGACGGCGGAGAGGCGGCGGCGGCGCACGCGCGAGGCGAGTAGACAGCGACGCACAATGAGAGGGCTGGAGGTAGGGTTAGGGTTTTCAGGAATCGAGAGCTCCGGTCTAGGACTGCCGCTCTGATACCATGTTGGAGAAAAATAAGAGCCTTGTTATTTCTGAGAACCCTAGGCTCTCTTATATAGTAGAGAGACCTATGGGTAAATTACATAAAGTGGAAAACAGAAAAAGAGAATAAGAAAGAGATACATATGAAACATAAAAATACAAATATCTTCACAAAATACATTTCATAATTTCTACCTATACATTCATCATCATATTTCTATAAAATTATATTTCTATAAATAACATTTCGTAGCATTCATAGATGTTTAGCCTCAATTGTGAATTTGTTGATCCATTCGTTGCGTATAATAAATTGCTACATGATAATGTTGATGATTATATGCCGTTATAAAAAATAATCAAGCCAACATTTTCACCTTTTGGGGAGATGTAATTATCATACACACATATATATATTAGCTTTTATAATGAGAAGAAATTTGAGGATTTTCCATTTGCATATGAAATGCTATAAATGATTTGATAGGATGTAAGTAACTCGAAAAGGGATGGGGTTCGAAGGGGAGCGAGGGGTTCGAGGGAAGTGATAACGAGGGGTCCGGTCGCGTGCGAAGGGAGAAAGAGGAGCATGGCATTGGCACGAGACTTTTCGGAGGGAGTCCTT
The DNA here is from genome assembly GCA_037367405.1 of Ottelia alismoides. Lineage (NCBI taxonomy): Eukaryota > Viridiplantae > Streptophyta > Magnoliopsida > Alismatales > Hydrocharitaceae > Ottelia > Ottelia alismoides. Next base: position 154,485 of record JAZKJV010000630.1, read on the forward strand.
ACGATGGGAGGCCTACCGGGGCGATCGCGAGGGAGCGCTGTGGAATGAGTTCATGGCTGTCCAGCGGGGATGCGATCGATGCTGCTGCTTGGACGGTCGTCTCCCATCGAAAACCCGGTTAGAGATGTTTCAGGTGCGGTGGTCGGGGACACCTTGTATCGGCCTGTGCTTTCCCTCCAAGTTGCTTCTCCTGCGGCCGCGTTGGTCACCGTCGCATCTCTTGTCCGCTGATGGTGGAGCATCCTATCCCCGATCGGTCAGGCGCGTTCGTTGTTGCTCCTCTAGGGGAGGGGCTGCTCGGCTCTTCCCCAGATGTGAGCAGGGAGGGATACGTCTTGTCAGCCTCGCTCTCTTCGGAAGGAGGTTTGGCATGTCTTTTGTCGGGATCCTAATTTGAGAGTTACGAAATTGCGCGCTCGAAGCTGTCGGTGGAGGCAGAGATCTCAAGCCGGCTCGATGGCGTGTTCGAAGGTGATGTCGCAATGTTGGGCACTGGGCGCTGTTGCGTCCGGGGTTTGTCGAGGGTTCAGAAGGACACCTGCTATTTCCGCAGGATGGGGATGCTATCGCCTGGAGGCATCCTAGTTTTGTCGATGGTGCGGACGATGACTCTGTCACGTGGGCGGCGATTGTTCGCAGGGCCCCTTTCCTTCCCTGTAATGTCCAGATTTGCGACAATCGCTTGCACATGTGGGCACTCTTATCCGGGTTCTGGAGGATGGTTCTTCATCGGGTTCTGACCCGGAGGTTGCTTTGGTATTGATGGAATGCCCTCTCGGCGTGGTATTGATGGAATCGGTGGGGTACTTGGTTGTTGGTCGGTTCTCATTTCAACTCTACATCCGGCTTCTTTCTCCTCCGCCTCCGTTGGGCTGGGCGGGGGTCGACTGCGACGCTTCCTCTCCCACTCCGGGAGTGGAATTGTTGGCGGCCCACATGTCAGATCGCGGGACTGCTAGGACTACAGAGCTGAAGCGTCAGGAGGATTTTGAGGTGACTGTTTTGGATGTTTGCGCCTCTCCTGCGCCTTCTGTCACTCCCATTGATTTCTCGGGAGCCGTTTGGGCGAGCCACCTCCTTTTGTCTTTCGCGACTTCGGGATCGGGCTGTCGGATTTGCGCGGATTTCGCTATCCTATCGCGGGCATGCGCTGGTTCGTTTGTCTTCGGGTCTCCTTCGCAGGCGCTTTCAGCTCGGATGCGGGCGTGCCTCCTGCATTTTTTAAGCCGGACCCAAATCTGCCTTTCCAGAATGATATGCTTCTTCACCTTTTGGGTCCGACCGAGGCCTGGAGGGCTTCGGGTACGCTGAGCTTGCCTGACCCCCTTGGGATGGAGCCTCCATTCGTTGGTGAGTCTGACCGCCCTGTTATGGATTGTTCTGCTGCTGGGTTGGGAGAGGTGTGCTCTGCGGTTCATGTCATGCTCTGTAAGGAGGGGTCTGCAGAGACCCTGATTGCGGGAGTTTCCTTGGTCTCCAAATCGGGGGCTGATAAAAGGTTCGGAAAGAGGTACCAAAGAAGATAGCGCGCTCAGGCGCAGCAAGTGGCGCCTTCGCCTATCTCTAAACAGAAAGCAAAAGTTGCGGAGGTGGCAAGAGTGGTGCAGATTGGGGGACTCTCAGCTGGTTCCAAATGAAGGTGCTTTCTTGGAACGTCAGGGGTCTGGGTGACCCGTAGAAGAAGCGTACTCTGAGGTCGAGATTTGCAGAGTGGGGATGTAATGTTGTCTTTCTTTAGGACACTAAGTTGGATTCCGTCTCGATTGTGACCTGGCGCTCCTTTGGTGCGGGATCGCTCTCCGAGTATAGTTCGATTGGGGCTATTGGTTCTGCAGGTGGCCTTTTGGTGGCTTGGAACAATTTAGCGTTTTCGCTTCAGGCGGAGCTGAGGGGCACCCATGTTCTCACGGTGCTTTTGGAGTGCCTTGCTTCGGGATCCTTACTTGCTCTTTCTTGCGTGTACGGGCTGTGCCAACCCTCGTCGTGGGATCAACTTTGGGCAGATTTGCGGGATTCTCGGGCTGCTTTCTAGGACTGCCCTTGGTTGATTGACAGATACTTTAATGTTACATTGCTCTCTTCGGATAGGCTGAGGATGCGGGCCAGTCAAGACCCTGGTTATTTGGATTTTGTGGAGGTGGTGGACTCTTTGGAGCTGGAAGTTCTGGATGCTGCTGGGACCAAGTTCACCTGGAGGAATTCTGGCTCCCGCTCCCGTCTTGATTGTTTCCTGACTTCGGCGGAGTTATTGGAGCTTTCCACTTTCCTTTGTTACTTCCAGACGGCGGACAAGATCAGACCACTCTCCGATCCTTTGAGTAGCGACCTTTCGCCCTCGCGGGGGTTCTTCCGTTACGAAAAGGCTTGGCTGCTAGAGGACTCCTTCGGGGACTTGGTGACGTCCCACTAGACCTCGGTTCCTGCTGCTGGTTCCGCAGCTGTGCGGTTTGTGCAGAAGGTGTCCTCTTTACGGGTGCGGTTGTGCGCCTTGAAGAGGGAGTCGAGGGAGGCTCGCCGCGCGACTAGAGTGGTGGCTGAGGAGGAGGTTCGCGATCTGGATGCTACTTAGGAGCTCAAGCCTCTCACTGAGGCTGAGCTGATTCGGAGAGCGGAGGCTCAAAATAAGATTTCTAATGAGGACACAAAAAGAGTGACTGAGTCGAAGCAGAGATCCAGGCACATCTGGCTCATGGAGGGTGATGTGAATACGACCTTCTTTCACAAGGTGGCTAATGGGAGACATCGTGGCAACACCATCAGGTCGTTGGTTGTTGGTGGTGTTAGGGTGGATGGTAACATGGAGCTTGGGAGGTCAATTGCAGATTATTTTCTTGAATTTTCCTCGCAAGGCTCAGGAAGGTGGTGGAGATGGACAAGGTTGGGCGTGAAGCGACTTTTGGCTGCCTATGCCGCTAGCTTGACTCAAGCGGTTACCATGGAGGAGCTACGATCGGCTGTTTGGAGTCTGAACGACGATGGCGCACCTGGGCCGGATGGTTTTCCGATTTCTTTCTATAAGGACTTTTGGGATCTGGTTGGTTCAGAAGTGTTCGACGTCGTGTAGGAGTGCTGCCGCTGCAATGTCGGGTCTGATCGCATCAATAAGGCTCTGATTGTCCTCCTCCCAAAGAGGGAGCGGACATGATTGAAGATTTTAGGCCTATTACGCTGTCCAACGCTTTGTATTTGATTGTGGCGAAGGTTCTCGCTATCAGACGGAGTAGGGTGCTTGAGCATATTATCTCCCCTTTTCAGTCTGCCTTCATTCCTGGGAGACAGATCGTGGAAAGCTTGGTTTTGGCCTATGAGATTATTGCTGATTGGAAGAGGCAAGAGAGGAAGGCTCTTCTCTGGAAGGTAATTTTTGCCAAATGCTTATGATACTGTAAACTGACACTTTCTCTTGACGACGTTGCATAGAAGGGGGTTCCCTGAGCTCTGGATCTCTTGGATGAAGCATTGCATGACTACTGCGTCGATGTCGGTACTCGTGAATGGGCGTCCTAAGGGCTGTTTTTTTCAGCCGCAACGGGATGTCAGACAGTGCTGCCCACTTGCTCCTTTACTCTTCATCATTTCTTCGGACGTGCTTGCTTGTATGGTAACTCGGGTGCAAGACAATGGGTTCACTTGTGGTTACATGAGGGATGGCCTGCTGATCCCTCTGCTGCAGTATGCTGATGACACCATTTTCTTCATTGAGGGGGGCATCGGTGAGGCCAGTGGCATGACGATCACTCTCGAGCTCTTTGGGGAGATGTCGTGGCTGGCTCAGAACACCAACAAGTCTAAGGTGGTTATGTTTGGCCTATCAGATGATGAGGCGTGCCTGTGCAGTGATGTGCTGAGAACTACCTGTGCCCAACTTCCCCTACACTACTTGAGCATTCCTCTGACCCTTGGCAGGATGAAGCTTACAGACTGGTTACCGCTTGTTGAGAAGCTGGAGAGGAAGCTCGCTAGGTGGAAGTCCTCGATCCTTTCCAAGGGTGGTCGTCTGGTTCTTCTGAAGGCAGTTCTCTCGGCCATTCCAATTTACTTCGCCTCTACGAGACTCATGCCGACGGGAATTAGAAGGAGATTGGAGGGCTTGATGCGTCGTTTTCTTTGGATCAAGAGCGGTCGGGGGGGGGGGGCGGCATTCACCTGGTTGACTGGGAGACTATCACCCTCCTAAAGAGCGAGGGCGGTCTCGGAATTAGGCATCTCGATGTGCTAAATGAAGCCCTCTTGCTGAAGTGGGTGAGCAGGATCTGGGGGAGCACTGAGGACCTCTGCACTGCGTTTATTCGTTAGATATACAACGTCTCTGCCTCTGCACCGGAGAGCATCGGTCTTGGGTCGCATCCTTCACCTTTTTGGAAGGGGATCTTGTCGGTCATCCCCTATTTTCGGACTCTATTCAGACCGATTCTAAGGAACGGGGAGTCTTTCGCCTTCTGAAAGGATGATTGGACGGATGGTGGTGCTCTTTGTAACCGTTTCCCCTGTTTATTTGCCTTGGCTACGGATCAGGAGGTTCATGTTGCTTCCTGCTGTACGGATGGCAACTGGATGCCGTTGTTTCGCTCTAATTTTTTGTATCACCGTTTGGAGTGCTTGATTCCCTGAGGATCTTCGGCGGCCTCTCTGGAGATCGGGATCACTAGGTGTGGCGTGGGAATGGTTTCTCGGTCGGAAAGGCTTATAGGACTATTTGCCGACCTCCTCCGTCGCGGTCAGCTGAGATTGCGAGAGGCTGCAGGTTCTTTTGGGGACTTGGCCTCCCCGAGAGAATAGGCTTTTTCTGTGGCTATTTAGAAGGAAGAGATTGATGACTCGTGACTGCTGTGCTAGGCTGCTTGGGTTGTTTTCAGACAAATGCCCTTTGTGTGGGACCAACATTGAGTCTGTTGAACACCTTTTCTTCCTTTGTCAGGTATCGGTGCCAATTTGGGTGGACCTGGCTCTGGATTGGGTTGAAACGAGGTCCCTTTCTTCTTTTTGCGAGTCCTTGGTGGCTTCCAGGCATCGTCTGAGAAGGATCTTGCTTCGTCCGGTGGACATTGTCTAGACCATCTGGTTGTCCAGGGCTTTTCTCTGGTCATCGGTTTTATGGGGAGAATATTTGTATCCGTGTGTCGAGTTTGTTAGATTCTGACTTTCCTTTTGACTGTCTTGTATTAATTTTCTATTTCATTTAATGCATTTCTGGGGCAGACGCATTTGAGTGTTTCCCCCTTGTTTGGCTTAAAAAAGGATGTAAGTAACTCTAATCCGTCATAGAGTAAAACTAGTACCTGTGAACCATTGCCATTTTAAATGTTGGTCCACCTCTTCTTGATGTTCAATTAGATGTTGCTGTTGTTGGGGAAGCATGCAAGTAAGTCATAAAATGTTTGGTTGTTTCTCTGTTGTAGAGGGGAGGGTACCAAACTTGTTGAGGGACTGACTGGCGTGGGAAAGACCAGGACGCGATTGTTGGGAGCCTCCCTGACTAACATTGCCAATGATTATAATACGAGGAGGAGAAGTTGTCAAGATTTCAAGGTGACCATTGGAGGAGGCGAGAGGGTAGAACAAGGTTGACATCGTTGAAGTGCTTATGGCAAGGGGGGGCAATATGGTAGTGTTGATGTGGTGTAAGGTTTTGGGGGGAGCGGGGACGGGGGTACTTGGACAGATGGGGACGACAACAGGGGTTTACGTTTCTGGAAGTATTAGGAAGTCACATAACGGTTCAATTGGTTTGAGCTGCTCCGATCCAACTGGATCAGTCCATCTGACTTAACCTGGTTTGATCATTTAACTTATTTACAAAATTTTAAGTCTTTGAACCGACTGGATTGCAGCCACTTTGCTCCGGTCTGGTTCTTTAAACCTTAATCGAGACAAAAAGGGTAACGAATGAAGGCTGATTTTTGGAACAAATTGATGATATCAAAATGATTTCTAAATGCAGTCGAAGTTCTTACATAAGCTATTGGTTGGTTGTACATATCATTTACCTACCAGGTCAACATATCATTACCCGATTTAATTTGACTGGGTCATGGGTGATCATTTTTTTAACCCGAACCGAATTCAACCCGAATTATATTGACCAAAACCACCCAAACCGACCGAATGCCCACCCTTGATTTTTTTCTCCATCTTTTTACATTTTGTCTTCAATAAATAATATTGTAAACTTCAGAAGGCATTTAATACCTCTCCTCCAAAAATTTTCTAAATATTGTTGCTCAAGTGGGTCCACAATCTATGAGCACTCTAAGGGTGATCTTTGTAGTACTATTTTCATGAAGAAGCTCGTGAATTTAGAAAATAGATTTTTGAAGAACCCTAAAAGGCCCTTGCTAATAATGTCAAATTATGTTATAGTCCGGCAATTAAGGATTACTCAAAAGGATCACTTAATTTAAATGTTAATCAATTAATGCAAAAGCGTCAATTTTTTTTACTTAGGCTAGCCCAAGGTCAAACACATGAAGGCAACTTTCTCATTAGGTCACTTTTTAGATTATTTAGAGATTACGTTTTTAAGGGAGCATTTTTTTATTTTTTACGCGAATAAAATGATGAAATGCAATTTCAGGCTATGTTCAAGGGTGATCAACTTTTCATTCAATTCAACTCCAAAAATCCTCAAACATGGTGAGAATGCTAATGCATTCAAAGTTAAGCTATTGTATTTTTTTAGATTTTGTTCGATGAGAAATGAACTTACCGTAAATTAAATAATGCTTGACTGGTGATTATGTGTAATTTTATTTTAATAAATATCAAACACAAGTTATTTCGAAAGATAAATTTATTCTAGATAGCTCTATATACTACGAATCGAGAACAACTTTAATTTCCAAAAATTACTTTCGACCAATTAAAAATCAATTACATAAATCATAAATTCCAAGCAATTGATGCATGCAAAAGACGTGATGTTTAGGTGCATTACAGAGAACACTTAATCCTACCAAATGTGACTTTTTGTGGATTTTTAGAGCAAGCTATGAATTACTATGAATTACAAACAATAAACAAGGGAAAATATGACAATTTTCTCGAAGATAATTTATAATAATCCAATTCAAGCTCCCAAAAATACAATTAAATAACCACAAGATTAAATAACCACAAGACAGAGAATTAATTGTTCTAAAGCATGTAATTTTTGGAATAAAAATGAGATGATAAATGATGTTCTGAATTAATGTCCAAACACAAGGGTATAATCCCTATTACAGGGAATAAAATAATGCAAACAAATGTTGATAGGACTAACAAGTCCTATACTCACTGATAGGACTAACAAGTCTGATACCCACTGGGGTATTATGCAAAATTCTAAGGGGGCGCGTGAGAAGCGCATGCATCAGGACTTCAATGTGATATTTGAAAGGTACGAGGTGGATTCTGCAAAAGTGCCAAGTTCATGTGCCTAGACACATGACTTAGCTCCAGCTCAGATGCGGTTAGGTTCGGATTCCGTATGTGGCCTCCTTATGTTGCTTCGTGGTACCCAAGGCTTGTGGCTCGGGTTGGAGGCATGGCCTCAAATTTCAGCGAAATTTGATAAATTTTCTGTCGAATATCGATATCCTGTCGAATCGAAATTCGACCGAAATGGCAGAAATGACTGAAATATGGGGGCCCTGGTACCAAAAATGATCGAAATGGCTGAAATTTGGGTTGAATTTCGACCGAAATTCCGTTTCGGTCGGTCTTGATAGGTTGCAAGTGGGCGACACACAACCGACAAAGGAGATGTTGGACTCGATAGGCTGCAAGTGAGATCAGGCTCAGGTCCAAGACCTAGATAATTCGTGATGCACACAAAGAGAGGATAGGGCGATGGGTGCTCCGCTTTTCGTGAAGGGAGGCATCGGTCCCCCTTTACTTAGGCTCTGATCGGCCTACGTATAGAAGGAGAAAGTGTGAGAACTGATGATGTTGTAGACTATACAAAGAAATAGGGATAAGATGAAGAGATGCCTGAAGATGTTGGGAATATTGAGGTGTCATCCGTTCTCCATGTGTGGATCATGAGATTCTGGAATGCACATGAAAGTGATCTCTTCTACACGGGACAACTGCTTATCTGATCCTATGAAATGCTTAAGCAGTTGCTGGTTCATGAGGAATGGTCGTGAACCATCTGTAAGATATGAAATCTCTATGCTACCGTTCTCGTGCTCTTCTCTAACAATGAAAGGTCCTATCCATTTGGATTTCAACTTGCATTGGAAACTTTAAAACTTGGCATTAAATAACCATACCTTCTGTCTTGGGACAAAATTCTTGTGCCTAATATTTCTATCATGCCAACGCTTGATTTTGTTCCCTCATTTCTGTTCCAATTCACTTTTTTAATGCCCATTTGGATTTGCGAATTAGCTCAACGGGCAAGTGACACGACTTCCCATATACCATCCTGAATGGGGAGGTTCCAAGCGGGTTTTGCAAGCAGTTTGATATGTCCATAGAACTTGGTCTAAGACTTGGGTCCAGTTCTTCATGTCATTGCAGACTAGCTTATGCAAAATGCTCTTCACCTCCCTATTCTACTCTTCTGTCACGCCATTCGATTGTGGGTGGTATGGATTAGTGACATGGTGCTCAATGCCGGAGTTTTTTTATTAACTTCTTCATTTCCCTGTTAACAAAATGGCTACCCTCGTCAGATATGATGACTTTGGGAACCTTGAACCGTGAAATGATGCTGTCGAAAGAATTATGTAGCCTGTGTGTACTGTTTGTTCTTTTTATTCTTTTGTGTTCCGTCTTATGTAATTTACCCATGGGGTTTCTCTATATAAGAGACCCTCGGGCTCTATGGAATAAACAACTCTTATTCTTCCAACATGGTATCAGAGCCTAAACCCTACACTCCCTCTCATCCTACCCGTCACCCCTCTCTCTTCCCGCCGCCGCCGCCAGACCTTCTCGGGCTCCTCGCCTCCGCCTCCCGCCCCACCTCTGCCTCCAGCCCTGCCTTCAGGCCCCCGCCTCCAGCCCCGGGTCTCCGCCTTCGCCTCCAGCCGTGCCCTAGCCGGCACCTCGCCTCCCAGCCGTGCCCTAGCCGGTACCGGCACCCGTCCCCCTGCCGGCCTTGCCCTAGCCGGCCTCGCATCCTACCGACTTTGTTCTAGCCGGCACCGGTGCTCCCCCTGCCGGCTTGGTAGTAGCTGCCTACTTCGCCATATATATGGATTTGGGTGCGTAACGTCTACATACGCACTCGAATCCTATGCAGTTTGTGTAGACATCTATCACTCTGTCTACAAACCCTAGTTTCCAAGGTTGATATGCCCTCCATAGGCGTGTTCAAAGGTCCCGCGTCAATAGTGAAGATGGACGGGTCGAACTATGAGCTTTGGACGATGCAGTGCATGAGTCTCATGAAGTCAAATGGTAAGAAGCACATTCTTACCGAGGATGAGCCAGCAGAGAAGACATGGATTTATGCCTCTTGGGAGGTTGACGACTCGTATGCCAAAGTATGGCTGTCCGACACGTTGTCGATGGAGATTGCTAATGACGTCCTCCATCAGCCCACCGCTAAAACGATGTGGGACATTCTTACGGTGACATATTCCCAGGTTCGAAATGAAACCAAGATGCTACAACTGCAGCACGACATATTCACCATGAAGCAGAACGGGCGACCGCTTCATTCCTTGTATACTTCCCTTAGGGGGATGTTTGAGAAACTCTACAGCACTATCCCTCTGACGGCCACACCAGAGCAGCAGAAGACATTTCGTAATGCTACCATGGTAGGAGTCCTTCTTGCGGCTCTTGATACTGAATATGATGCGGCCAGATCACAGATACTCGCAGATGCTACCATTCCTCCTATGGAGGAGGTCTACCGAAGGCTTAGTCGCATCTCTGTTCCATCCATCACATCTACACCACCCCCCTCTGCGATGGCTGCTTCCAGAGGGAGAGGTGGTTCCTCTTCTTCATTTCGTGGCCGTGGTCGTGGAACTGGAGGCCGTGGTGGTCGGTCCCGTCCACCTTGCAGTTTTTGTTACCGTACAGGTCATTCGGAGGATGCATGCTATTCGAAGCATGGCCTTAAATTTCGCCGAAATTCGGCCGAATTTCGGTCGAATTTCGGTTTCGGTGGGTGACCGAAATTCGACCGAAATGCCTATATCGGTCGAAATTTAGGGGGGGCTAGTTCAAAAAACAACCGAAATGACCGAAATTTCGGTCACTTAACGAAACGAAACCGAAATCCGACTTTTAAGGCCTTGATTCGAAGCATGGCTTTCCAGCATCAGCGCGGGTGGAAGAACATGTTGCATCTCCATCATCTGCTACTTCGGATCAGAGGTTCGAAGAATTCGTCGCTCGGTTACGGGATATTATGCCTCCTGCTTCTACAGACTCTTCTGGAGGCCCTTCTGATGTAGCTGCATCTGCTTCTGCCAGTACTTCTGCCACGGCTAATACCTTAGGTAGTGCATGTGCCTTTACCACATGCTGTAGTTCAGACATCTCCGATTAGATCATGGACTCTGGTGCCTCGCACCATCTATGTCGAGACAGAGACAGATTTATCTCATACAGAGAGATTCCTCCAGGGAGGTCGGTGATCATTGCCAATGGGACTCATTCCCCCATTGTTGGACAGGGGGAGATCTTGTTATCCCCTTCCATGTGTCTCAAGAATGTCTTACATGCCCTGGAATTTTCGATGAACTTACTCTCTATTTGTCAGAATACAAAAGATTTGCATTGTCGCACTATATTTGACCCATCTTCTCTTATATTTCAGGACATTCTAACGGGCAGGGTGATTGACCGTGGTTCTGAGCAGGATGGTCTTTATCGTCTCAACAGGAGTTCATATGCTGGAGTCTCTTCTCATGCTGTTGGATCTATCTCTCCATATACATGGCATCTACGCTTTGGTCACCTCCCTCTACAGAAGATGCGTCACCTCTTTCCTCAGATATCTCCAAGTTCGTCCTTTCGGTGTGAAGCTTGTCAGTTAGGGAAGCATCATAGAGCTAGCTTCCTGAGTCGTCAGAGTCGGAGCAGTGGCTCCCCTTTTGAGTTACTCCATATTGATATTTGGGGTCCCAGTCGTGTCCCTGATCACGAGGGGCACATGTTTTATCTTGTCGGGGTTGATGATTTCTCTCATCGGTCGTGGGTTTTCCTGTTAAAGAATAAATCTGAAGCTGGTGATGTTATTAAGAATCTTATCAATGAAGTGAACAATGTCTTTTCATCCAATGTGAAATATGTTCGTACTGATAACGCGTTGGAATTTTGTACTCGGTCTCTCTCTCTCTCACAATTTCTTTTGTCAAAAGGCATTATACACCAAACTACATGTGCCTACACCTCCCAACAGAACGGAGTTGCTGAGAGAAAGCATCGTCACCTTCTTGACATTACTCGAACTCTACTTATCCAGAGTTCTGCTCCTATTTCTTTTTGGGGAGATGCCGTTCTTATAGCTTGCTACTTGGTAAATCGTATGCCGTCCACGGTCCTTGGTGAGAAAATTCCCCTTTTTGTTGTTTTTCCAGATAAGGAATTATTCTCACTCACCCCTCGTGTTTTTGGAGTTGTTGCATTTGTTCATCAGCTATCCCCAGGTCTTGACAAGCTCTTACCTAGAGCTGTCAAATGTGTCTTCGTGGGCTATTCTCAGACGCAGAAGGGATATCGTTGCTATGATCCGATTAAGAGGAAATACTTTGTCAGTGCTGATGTCACTTTCTTCGAGTCTGTTATGTATTTTCACCTACAGGTGACAGATTGGTCTCTAACAGATCTATTGATGAGGTATATGTCCCTCCTCTGCCTACGGTGAGTCCTCCATTGTCCAATCCAGTTCCTAACATTGCTTCAGCTCCTCCACCACCACCACCTCCACCAAAACCGCTTGTCTCGCCACTACCAAAATTTTAAACCCGTCGGTCTGGTCCTGCTCATGCTTCACGCCAATCATCCAGCACGCCCCAGGTATGTTCATATGTTACTACTAATGATGGGTCGAATAGTATGCCTATGCAGGGTGCATCATCGCAGGGCGAATCGGCTCCGACGAGTTCAGTGGTTGATGATCTGGATGTTCCTATTGCGATGAGAAAGCAAAAACGCAGCTGTGCTTCGTATCCTCTTGCCTCACAGGTCTCCTTTTATCGCCTCACAGGGGACTTTCAGCGATTTGCTGCGGCTTTATCTTCAGTGGAGATCCCAAGAACCTATCAGGATGCATTGAAATCTGATTGCTGGCGGACTGCAATGGAGGAGGAGATGGCTGTCCTACAGTCGTGGGGCACATGGAGCTTGGTTCCCGCTCCTTCAGGAGCTTCTGTTGTTAGCTGCAAATGGGTATTCACTGCCACTCCACTCTTTGAATTCTTCTGTCTGTAGCTGTGGTACGTGATTGCCTTGTTCCAGTTAGACATTAAAAATGCATTCTTGTATGGAGATCTGCAGGAGGAAGTCTACATGCAGCAACCTCTGGGGTTTGCTGCTGAGGGGGAGACTCATATGGTGTGCAGACTTCATAAGGCAATATATGGCCTTAAACAGAGCCCAAGTGCATGGTTTCAGAAGCTGTCCCATCTGATTGAAGAACATGGATTCAAGAGGTCCAATGCAGATCACTCACTGTTCATCCAGAGAACTACTCGAGGTACAGTTGTCATCATGGTATATGTTGATGACATTTTGGTTACAGGAGATGATGCTCAGGGGATAGAGATGATCAAAGCAGTGTTGGGTCGTCAATTTGTTACAAAGGACTTTGGTACATTACGATACTTTCTGGGGTTGGAGTTCGCTAGGAATGCACGGGGTCTAGTAATGACCCAGAGGAAATATATTACAGATATGCTTGTTGAGACGGGCATGGTTGGATGCAGACCGTCTACCACTCCTATGGACCCGAGCATGAAGTTGTATGATAATGATACAGAAGAAGTTGACAAGAGAAGGTATAGAGAAATGGTGGGGAAGCTTCTTTACATAACTATAACCCGACCTGATATTGCCTTTGCAGTTAGCCGGGTAAGCCAGTTCATGGAACAACCGAGACAGGTACATATGGATGCTATATATATGATATTCAGATACCTAAAATCGTCTACAGGCACAGGATTGCTGTTCAAAAAGGAAACCAATTTATCTGTTTTTGCATGTGCGGATGCTGACTATGCAGGATGCCCTAAGGATCGAAAATCTACATCAGGATTTGCTGTGTTTGTGGGTAGCTCTCTAGTTTCTTGGAAAAGCAAGAAACAAATAGTTGTGGCTAGATCCAGTGCAGAATCTGAATATAGGGTTATGGCACAAGCAAGTACGGAAATGATGTGGGTCCGAGCTGTATTAGAAGACTTGCATGTAGATGTACCTCTACCCATGCAGCTACAATGTGATAATCAAGCCGCATTGTTCATTGCCAATAATCTTGCCTTTCATGAGAGAACCAAGCATATTGAAGTAGACTGTCTCTACACCAGAGACATGATCCAGAAGGGACTGATTCTACTTCACATGTTAGTTCTGAGGAGCAGACCGCCTACATCCTCACCAAATCGTTACTCAAAGGACGATTCCAGAAGTGTACTTCCAAGCTGAGCATGATCGATATCTATGCTCCATCTTGAGGAGGAGTGTCGAAAGAATTATGTAGCCTGTGTACTGTTTGTTCTTTTTATTCTTCTATATTCCGTCTTATGTAATTTACCGATGGGGTTTCTCTATATAAGAGACCCTAGGGCTCTCTGGAATAAACAACAACTCTTATTCTTCCAACAGATGCGATATTTCACAAACTTGCAGACAATCTTGCTATCTAAGGCTCAGGCATGGATAGCCTTCACCCATCTAGATAGGTAGTCTACCGTCAATAGAATGTGCTCGTAACTGTGGCTGTTAGGGAATACACGCCCATAAAGTCTATGCTCCATGCATCATAAAGATTAACCATTATCACAGGTTGCATGTGCATTTTATCTTTAGAATCAATGATCCATCCCATTCTTCGACACACTGGACATGACCGGACAAATGCATAGACATTGTGGAACATGATCGGCCAGTTGAGCCACATTGGAGCACTTTGCAAGCAGCATGGCCTCAAATTTCAGCGAAATTCGGTCGAATTTTTGTCGAATATCGATATCCAATCGAAATCGAAATTTGACTGAAATGACCGAAATATGGGGGTCCTAATACAAAAAATGACCGAAATGATCGAAATTCCGGTCGAATTTCCACCGAAATTGCATCGAAATTCTGTTTTGGTCGATACCGAAATGGTGACCGAAACCGGCATTTAGGGCCTTGCCAAGCGGTCCTCTTCCTGTAGTGATGTCCTCCTGCCTCCAAGGAGTGGCAATATGTGAGGACACTCATGTATTCCCCCTGATGAATACAGTATTTCCAGACAAAATCCAGACCTTTGAAGAACCCAATTGTATTTCCTAGATTTCGACTTAAGTCGGTTAATGCTGCTCTTGGGCCAGTCATGCAGAACTGTCCTTTATACTAGAAAGCTCACCATATTGGCATACCATAGAAGAGGGTCAATAACACGTATCGACTTGTCGGGAAAGGAGTCCTTAATAGGGTCGGGCTCAGGGGAACTTTGTGATTCGATGCGGGAGAGGTGATCAACCACTGCATTCTTCACTCCAGGCTTATCTTTGATTTGCAAATCAAATATGGAGTAGTAGAATCCACCTAAGAATACACACCTTCACGTCTTTTTTTATTAAGTATTTGATGGATGCGTGATATGTGAATATGGTAACCTTAGATCCTAAAAGATGTGACCTGAATTCGTCCAAGGAAAACACTACGACAATGATTTCCTTCTCCGTGACAATGTAATTTCTTTGAGCTTGATCCAAGATTTTGATTGCATAGTGGATCACATATGGTAACCTTTCTCTCTTCCGTCTAACATGGCCCTAACTGCAAGGTCAGAAGCATCAGTCATTATCTCAAAGGGGAAAGACCAATCTTGGACCTGTAGGATAGGATCCACGATCTTCCTCTTAAGGAGCTCGATGACCTCAAGACACCTGCGATGTATAAGGAACTCCGTGTCTTTTCCCAAGAGTTCTGTTAGCGGTCGGGCAAATCTTTGAAAAGTCCTTTCTGAATCTTCGGTAAAAACCGACATGCTCGAGGAAGGATCACACTTTCTTAATGTTGGTTGGTGGCTGAAGTTTCTTGATCACATCCACCTTGGCAGGATCAACCTCCATTCCTCTCTTGGAGATGACATGCCCCAACACAATGCCCTCTTGGACCATGAGACGACTCTTCTCTCAAGAGAGTACTAGATTAACCTCAGTACACTTCTTGAGGACGCGATTCAGATGAGATAGACAAGAGTCAAATGAATCCTCGTGGAGTTGTCCATAAAGACTTCCAGGATTCTCCCACCATCTCGGCAAATATTGCAATCATGCACCGCTCGAAGTCACTGGTGCATTGTATAGCCCGAAGGACTTGTGTCTGATTGCGCAAGTATTGAATAAACATGTAAATGTGGTCTTCTCCTGGTCCTCAAGAGAGGTGGCTACTTGATTGTAGCATGGGTATCTGTCCAAGAAGTAAAAGAATTGTTTCCCCGCGAGTCTCTCCAAGATATGATCAATGAATGGTAGGGGAAATGATCCTTTTTCGTCGTGACATTTGTTGGAAAATATGAAGCAGAAGCGGAATCATAGAATAAAGAAATAAAATATCGAAGAACATAGATTTTAACGTGGAACCCTACTCCCTAAGGAGTGGGATGAAATCGCGGGAGAAACCCTCAAAGGGGCGTATGCTTTATTGCTTTTTCTCTCAATGGATACAGGAGGTCTGTGGCTCCTTATCATGGAAGGCTGTATCAGCGATATATCGTCGATATATCACCGATATATTGGTTTCGACAACCCATGCATATCGATATCCCCATGTATATCCTTTTATCGGGTATCGACGATATTTTGCCGGTACAGAGAATATTCCTTGAGTAAAATGCAAGATATCAACCTCATTTTGCCTATAAGGTTCCATTTCGCCCTCATTTCGACCATATCGACGATGCAACCTGCTGGAGACTCTAAGTCCCTTCTTCCATTGCATTTTGAGTTAGATCTACTCTCATTTGATGTATAAAATACGAAATTAGCTAGGACTTTTCTTCATGGTGGTTATTTGAGGCATAATCTTCTTTTTTTGTAAAATTTGGAATAAACCACTATGATTTTCGATGATGTAATTCGGGGGTTTTGTTTTTTTGTTGACTATCTATGACTATACACTATAGTCTATAACTCAATAATCAACATTAACATTGATATGCTCAAAATGATCGATATATGCGATATAAGGTTCATAGATGATCGATATGTGTAATCTAAAAGTACATTTATAAGTTACTTAGTGATCAAAGAACTTGGATGAACTCTATTTTCAATATATAGTAGGTCAACTACTAACAATATCAACGATATGTTTGATATGATCGATATGTGCAATATATGGATCATAATCCTCATAAATGATTTATATGTATTATCTAAGTGTATATCATCGTATTTCATGTTATAAAAACTTGAATGAAATCCATTTCCAAGATTTATAGTTGTTAGAGTATTTGGTTGTGCGCCCTTTATGTTGTAACAGGGTAAATGGATCCTGGAGAAGATCCATTTACCCCCATCATGTGTTTAGTCCCACATGGACCAACGGTGGGACTTGGAGGCTCTGGAGAGGCTATATAAAGAGCCCCAGACCTCCTGTACTCAATGAGAGAAAGTCAATAGACAAACACGCCCTATTTGAGGGCTTCTCCTGTGGTTTCATCCCGCTCCTCACGGAGTAGGGTTCCACATAAAAATCTTTGTGTTCTTCGTGATTATTCTTCTTTATTATGTTATTCCGCTTCCGCTTTCTATTTTATAACATGGTATCAGAGCGGGTCGATTCTCGAGGGTTTTCTTTTTTTTCGTTTGTAATATATTCGAGATTCGTTTTATGTTGAAGATCTGTGGTTCGTGCTCGTGATTCTTGTTATACGGCTGGATTCATGTTACAGGGTTTCATTTTTGAAACCCTAATTTCTGCCGTCAAAGCTCTCATCTTCCAGGCCCCTGCCGTTGACGCAAAGCTGAAGGGCCAGCCGTGATCGACGCATCTCAAAGGGGGCGGTTTGCCCTAAGACCGCAAAGCCCCAGGCACGAACGCACCTCTCCAGGCGGCGCCCCCATGCGCGCAGACCCAGGCGCGAGATGTCCAGGCGATGCTCCATGTCTCTCCAGCGAGACCCATTGCAACATCGACAAGCATCAGACTGTATGGAAGCCATCGCGCCATCACGACGCAACCCCACAGGGAGCGCCATCTCCAAGCACATCGGTGCACCGTAAATCTCCAGGGAGCGCTACTCGCGCAGGCAGTGCCGCAACCTCCTGGCGAGACCTCCGTGCGCGCGACCTCCTCCGCGTTCTTCAATCGAGCCCCCCCCCCCCCTCCAGACCGATCTCCAGCAATCGACGGCGCCTCCTTGGTATCCACGAGCCCCGCACGATCTCCAGACCGCCTCCAGCAACACTGGCGGCGGCATCGACCCATACGACGGCACCCAATGGAGAAGATGATGGGTTCCTATGGCCGCAGGTCGTGCTCTCGCGCATCAGGCGCACACTCCTTCGCGCGCACAGGCGCAGGCGGCGCTCCATGCGCCTCTCCGGTCTCCAAGTCCACAAGCGGCACAGGCGGCGAGCATCTCTCCAGCATCCACCCTTTGGCGGCGCTCAACGAGGATCCCCAATCGGGGATGGCGTGTTCGTATGGGAACCCTAAGGCCACTGGATTTATTTTATATAAAAAAAAATTTGTGCTTCTACTGTAAGGCCCATTTGGGCATTAAAAAAAACGAGGGGGCGGGACAGGAAAAAGGTCAACGTGGGCCAATGTTTCAAAAAAAAAGGGAAAAGAAAAAAAGAAAAAAAAGAGAGAAAAAACAGAGAGAGAGGAGAGATCTATATTGTAAAGCCCAAATGGGCTAAGGTTTCATTGGTCCCAAATGGGTCACTATCGTTTGTTATAAAAAAAAGGAGACATAGAAAGAAAGCAGCGAGTGAAAAAAAAAAGAGAGGCGCGTACAAGAAAAAGCCGTACGCATTTTCAAAAAAAAATGTGCAAAGCAAAAGCCGAAAAAAAAATGAGAACGGCTTAAAAAAATTGCAAAAAAAAAGGAGAGACGGCTTAAAAAAAATGAAAAGCCGCAAGTGATGTTTGTTTTCCCCATTATGTTGTCTTCTCCCAACTTTGTCGATTTGTCTGTTTTCCGACAAGTATGGGAGAAAGGGGGAGTATATGTAGAGTCACGGGTCTGTTCATGATCTATATTCCAGATGCAGATTCAGATTTCCAGACCGATCAGATTTCAGACTCTACGGTTCAGATCCAGGTTCAGACTCGACGATTGTCTTCCGAGTCTCCAGTTTCAGACACGCACGAGTGTGCGGTCTTATTGTCAGATGAGCATGTGTTGCCATCATTGTCAGAGGTCCCCATCATTCTTCTAGTTGTCAGGCCAGAGTTTTCATGTGAGCCATAGGGACTCCAGAGCAGAGGACCATTCCCTTGAGGGCAAGGGTTTTCATGTGGTATCATAGGTACACCATAGCAGTGCGCCATTCTCTGAGCCAGATGGGAGAGACCCAGTTCTCCGACGAGGAGACTCCAGGCGCAAGTTCAGACTCGATGGTCAGGTTCCGAGTCTTCAGTTGACTCACACTCCAGCCCGTTCGTCCTCCTCATCTACACGGCATGAGAAGCAACGTCCTCGACTGCAGCATGTGCGCGTTGGGTTGATATTGTCCGTAGTGTCCTGTAGAGTTGAGTTGAATTTCTTTCTGTTTGTCCAAGCTGAGCATTGCATGCTCCAGCTTGAGGGGGAGTGTTAGAGTATTTGGTTGTGCGCCCTTTATGTTGTAACAGGGTAAATGGATCCTGGAGAAGATCCATTTACCCCCATCATGTGTTTAGTCCCACATGGACCAACGGTGGGACTTGGAGGCTCTGGAGAGGCTATATAAAGAGCCCCAGACCTCCTGTACTCAATGAGAGAAAGTCAATAGACAAACACGCCCTATTTGAGGGCTTCTCCTGTGGTTTCATCCCGCTCCTCACGGAGTAGGGTTCCACATAAAAATCTTTGTGTTCTTCGTGATTATTCTTCTTTATTATGTTATTCCGCTTCCGCTTTCTATTTTATAACAATAGTCGATATGCACGATATGTTCGCTATGACCGATATGCACGATATATAGTCTATAAATGATCGATATGTGTGATATAAGTCTGTATTTGTAGGTTATTTGTTGTTTTAATATCTTGGATGATCTTTATTTCTGGAAAATGGCAAAAAAGTTGGCTTTTTTGAGCCATTTTCAACATTTCTACCGATATCATCGGTATATCGACGATATATCCCGATATATCCTTTTCCGGGCGGATCGAAACGATATCGATATCGATACGACCTTCCTTGCTCCTTATATAGCCTCCAGAGAGCTCCAAGTCCCACCACTGGTAGATGTGGGACTAAACATTGTGATGGGGTAAATGGATCCTGGAGAGATCCATTTACCCATCTCTCTCATAAGTGACGCATACAATGAATACTCCAACACCCCCTTCAAGCTGGAGCATGCAATGCTCAGCTTGGACAAATAGAAAGAAACTCAACTCGTGCTACAAGATATTACAAACAATATCAACTCAACGCACACAACTGCTGTTGTCGAGGACGTTGCTTCTCATGCCATGCAGGTGAGGAGGACGAACGGGCTGGAGTGTGAGTCTGCTGAATCTCCTCGTCGGAGAGCATGTGCTCTGAACTGCTCCTGTCAGGGTCACTGCAACCGAAAATGAATCTCCTCGTCGGAGAACTCTGGCCCACCACAACATGTGGACAACTGCTCCATCTCTGAAAAGGGCCGAACTGAAAAAGGCTGTGGAAGTGCGATCCTCGTCGGAGTCTACAATCGTTGGAGAATGGAGTCTGAAAAGTCTCATCGTCAGAGAACTAGGTCTCTCCCATCTGGCTTAGAGAATGGTACACTACTCTGGAGTATTTATGATACCACATGAAAACCCTTGCCAACATGGCATATAGAATGGTCCTTTACTATGGTGTCCCTTTGGCTCACATGAAAACTCTGGACGAACAACAACAAGAAAAGATGGGAACCACTACAAACGATGGCATATATGCGCTCATCTGAAAAGACCGCAAACTCATGCGTGTCTGAAACTGAAGAAGACTCGGAAACATCTGACATCGAGTATGAAACCGCATCAAATTGGGACTCGGAATCTGAGTCTGAAACTTGCGCATGGAAATTCTTTATCTGAAAAACTGTAGAGTCTGAACAATCGACTGGTCTGGAGAATCTGACATCTGGAGAAGACCTGTGACTCTACACAATACTCCCCCTTTCTCCCATACTAGTCGGAATACATGAAATCGACTATTGTTGGGAGAAGACAACAATGATGGGGAATGAACAAACCACAATAAGCCGTCATTTTTTTTTCTGACTTTTCTTGCAAAATTTTTTTCTCGACTATTTCCAATTTTTTAAAATAGCCATCGCGCACATATATTTCTTTTTTAATAAGCTGTTCATCACTTTTTTTTATGGCTTTTCTTTCTTTTTTTAATCTTTTGCGTACTACTTTTTATTTTGTACGCGTCTTTTTTTAAACATTTTTTGCAACTATTCTGCGCACGGTTTTTCTTTGTATGCGTCTTTTTTTAACACAGCCCAAATTGAGCCAAAAACTTTGCACCCCTCTCTCTCTTTTTCTCCTTTTTTCTTCAACCCACTAGGCCGGAACTACAGCTTGGTCCTCCCTTTTTTAATGAACTAATGCTCTTCTTCTTTTTAATCAGGCACATGCCCATTTGGGGCTTCTTTTTCTTTCCCCTCGTTTTTTTTCTTTTCTCACCCACGTGGGTTCATCGCAACCCTTACTTAGAGTTCCCAACACAGGAACCCTCCTGTACGCCAGCGCCGTCCCGAACGATGGGGGCCTTATGAAGCCCATGCTGCTGCATTTGGAGAGGAAGGGGGAACGACCTCGCTGCCCCTTGCACGAGATGGAGGTGCGCGCGGGAAAAAGGGCTGCTGGCTTGCCAAGGAAGATGCGCAAAGTGTTTGTGCGTCGATGCAGGTACACGTGAAGGGATCGCCTGCTGAAGGTGCTCGTGCGGGCGATGCACCTCGGGTTCTTGACAGGGAGGGTCTTTGGTGCGGTGCGTCTAGGAAATCAACAGGGAGCCCCGCCTGGGGTGCACGCGAAGAAGATCAGGGCGCGATAGGGATGCACACTTAGAGATGGGGTGCGCGAGGAACTACGGTTGGAGGAGGGACATCGCTTGGCCGCTGCTTATGAGATCTTCCAAGGTCGAAGGAGATTTCTCGTGGAGAAGTACACAACCTAGATGAGGGCGGCTGCTGTAGGGTAGTGCGAAGCCATCACCACATGAGGGAGAATGAGGTTGCGAGGCTGCACGGCCTTGTGTGCCTGCACGATGCGACTCGGAGATAATTGGCTTGACCAGTCTGAGATCTGGAGGCTGCGGCGATGTTGAACCGCGATATAGGAATCATCACTTGTGTTGCCGGTGCGCTAGGACTTGATTACCAACCTCCGTTACTGAACAAAATTTAGGGTTTTAATAGAAACCCTAGAAGAACTTGGACAGAATTTTGGAAAAAATAATAATCTTTAAGAAAAACTTGATAATCAAATCTCAAAAAACTTGGAAATCCTCAGAATCGACCTGCTCTGATACCATGTTAGAAAATAGGAAGCGGAAGTGGAATCATAGAGTAAAGAAGTAAAACATTGAAGAACAGAGATTTTAATGTGGAACCCTACTCCCTAAGGAGCAGGATGAAACTACGGGAGAAGCCCTCAAAGGGGCGTATGCTTTATTGCATTTTCTCTCAATGGATACATGAGGTCTGTGGCTCCTTATATAGCCTCCACAGAGCCTCCAAGTCCCACCACTGGCAGATGTGAGACTAAACATTGGGATGGGGTAAATGGATCCTGGAGAGATCCTTTTACCCATCTCTCTCATAAGTGACGCATACAATGAATACTCCAACATCATTCATGCGTCTGTAATCCACACAGATGCTCCATGCCGTAGGTACTCATGTCTCAATTTCCTCTCCTTCCAAGTTGGTGATTTTCTTGAGCCCGACCTTCTTAGAGACTACGTGAAGTGGTGCCACCCACTTGGAATCAAAGATGGGATACATAAACCCTACACCACACCATTTCTCTATTTCTTTCTTAACCACATCCAGTAAGTTTGGATTCAGCCTGTGTTGGAACTCACGAGAGAGTCTTTCACCTTCCTCAAGGTAAATATGGTGTGAGAATAATGCAGGGTTAATCCCACGGAGATCGGACACGCTCCAGCATATTGCCTTGTGGTTCTTTTCAAGAATCTCTAGTAAGTGAGATTCTTGTTCTCCGGTTAGGGTGGCATTGATAATGACCAGATACTTCTAAGGTGGGCCTGCAAGGAATGCATGCTTCCGTGTAGTAGGAAGATGTTTGAGCTCAGGAATAGTGTGATCATCAGGAATATCTGGTTCAACTGCCTCTGAATCTGGCTCTGTGGTGGATGTAGCTGGATCTGTTGTGATATTAGCGACCAACTTTTTCGGCCCAGGAGTTGGATCACCATATATGTTTAGCAATCGGGAAAAGCTGCATCCAACTCGTCATCCTCGTCCTCCGATTGACCTGAAGGGAACATCTCTGACAAGCCGAAGTCAGCTTCCGAGTCATCGAGGAAGAGGGAGATGCATCAGAAAGGTGTCATGCAAGTAAAATCTGATCTCGCAGAGCAGAATATGCCAAACTGCCTCATTTATACAATCCTTTCCTGGTGAGAGGGACTCGTCAACCCACGTTTATTGTTGCTGCCAGTGATCAACAATTTCAACTCTGTAACACTCGGCTTTCGACGAGAGATACTCTGTATTACTCTCCGAATCAGGTCTTAGCCATTTCAATTGTTGCATCTCTAACTCTACACTTTCATCGTGTCCATGAAAGCGTAACTTCCGCAGAGTGTAGTTAAATATAGCTCCAGCTGTCCTCAGAAAAGGATGATCTAGGTTGATATGAGAATCTTGCCATCTTCGGGGCCACTCCATGTCCAGGATTGTAAAGTCCACCTTGTATTGCTTCCCATCAATGTCAAGGATAACGTCCATCTACATTCCCTTAGCCCCGTTTGGCTACCAGTTTACCCGCGGGTTAGGGGAGTTTACCCCCCTTAACCCACATCCCCCTTTCTCCCTGTGGGCTCCACTTTATTCCTTTTTAAAAATTAAATAAATCAATTTTACATCATCAATCATATCACAAAATAATATATTATACCATCATATCATATAAAAATTATAAACTACTCCACTTCTACTCACCTTTCCAAACTCCAATACAATCACGTCACAATAACTACTCACTTTTTTAAACTCCAATACAATCATATCACCCCAAACCCACTTCTAACCCACCCCCTGTTTAACCCTCTATCCAAACACCAAAACACAAAAACATGTTACCCTCTACCAGTTTAACCCGCTTTAACCCGCCAACCAAACGCACTCTTAGGTCTCTTGATAGATCAGTATGCAAATTGTAGAAGTGCTCTCGATCTCCTAAGAGGACCTAAACCTAGATGTTCTAGGAGGGAATACAACAACAGATTGATAGATGATCTGTTATCAAGTAGAGTGCATGCAAAATCTAATGACGAAATGGGCACCTAGGTCTCTCTCTTCCTTGGAATCTCATTTCTGATTGCACATATAGTGGCTGTGGACAACACATGTTTCACTATTCTCGTGTTCTTCCTGTTAGTCCTACCAGGTGGCATCACCACCTTTAAGTATTTCTTAAAAGCAAGGATCATATCCACTAATTGAAGGAAAAAGATCTCATCTTTGATATTCTCATGGCACATCCTTTCTATTTTCAAGGCACCTATCATTTTTTTCTGATTTTTTCTTCTTTCCCTTTGACGAGGCCCGAGGGAAAAGGATTATTGGGGACTCGGAATGTAAAATAGAAACACCATCTTCTGAGTTTTTATTCAACAAGAAATTAGAATGCAATTGTACATGACTCAGACTACACTTCAGACTATGTACATGACTCGACGGAAATACAGAAAAACGAACTGAGACTGTTGGAAAAACTACCGGTGATGCTGCATCAAAGGTAGTCTTTTCATCTCTTGAAGACTCGCTGCAGGCCATCATGCTCGAAGTCATTCTTCTTTTTTGGATTTTTTTATTTTTTTGGATTTTGGAAATCCTGAAGGTGGTGTTGCTGCTGCTGATGCTCCTCTGAGCTCTCCTCGGGGGTAGGCTCATCGATGTCCTCCGCTCCTCTCCATCATGCCCGATTAAGGGTCTGTGCGGTCCTATCACTCCTGAGAGTAATACAGTGAATACCATGCGGTAGAATCTCATGATCCGGTTCTAGAAAATTGGAATAGTATACCTGATCCTTCTGGTGGCTCTATCCTTGGTCTAGTTTGTTGAGCTTAACCTGTACGTGTGTTGGGATGGAGGTCATGGGGGTCGTAAACTCATCTCGCCAATGTGACAACCGATTGATATCGACTTTCTGGACATGCTGCTCATTGCGAATGAGTTTGAGCTCATTTAGGACCCTCTGAAGGCCAGATGGGCCAGATGATGATGCACGTGATCCTGCATCTAGGGAGGCTGCTGCTAAACCTGATGAGGTCGATTAGGTCCCTGATGGACTTGTTGACGGTACTGGCTTGACTGAGGGAGTACTGTTGGTAACGAAGGAGGTCCTGATGGCCTGACTGCTGCTGCCGAGGGGGAGGAAGCTGGTGGTACTGGTGCTGAGGGGGTACTGGCTCTGTTATGGGTATTAAGGGCGTTGTTGTGGCTGTCACTGGGTGGAGTTGAGATCATTGCTGTACCAGATCCCATTCACCTCCCCACACACGTGGAGGTTCCTCGGACGCTGTCTCGACGGTCTGCTTCGTGAATTGACTCTTGTGGAGCTCAGACTGACCCTGAGCCCACGTGCTGTGAAGCCCCTGCTCGGATTGCTCCCGAGTGTGGTGCACTCTGTAGATGGGAGCAACGGGGTGCAGAGGGAGTAGGTATCCTGATCTTGAACACCTTCTCAGTCAACTCTGCCATCCGTCGGGGTAGCGGGACGAGGCTCTCACACTCGGTGAGCTTGTGTATCTCGCTCACCTTCTTCTCAATTTGGTCGATCTTGGTTAACTTACCGCTGATGCTCCATGTTGGGGAGTTGGTCATTGACCAGATCTGCCACAAACGATCTGCCCACCTCCTGAGGTATATGAGGGTGAGGTGGCTTATCATAAGCTCTAGTGGTGGCTATGTTGCAGCTGGTCTCTGCCATCTGCTTAAAAAATCTTCCATACCACATCCTCTTCTTTGTTCAAGTAATTGCCTCCACCGACAACACTAACTAATCCTTGGACCTATGGAGTCAGGCCACTGTATAGGTTATGGACCAAGATCGACTTCGTGATATCATGGCATGGACACTTCTGGATCAAATCTTTGAATCTCTCCCATGCCTTGTGGAAAGGTTCATGGGACATCTGTGTGAAGCTAGATATCTGCGACCTTATTTGATTAGTTCTACTCAGGGGTTAGAACTTCTTGATAAACATGTCGTTTAATGCTACCCACATAGTGACTACCCTCCCCAAATTCTTGAGCCAATGTACAACTTTGTCTGCTACAACAAAGGGGAAGGCCCTAAGACAGATGTAGTCTTGAGAAACCCCAGGTCGTCCTAGGTGTCACAAACCAACTCAAACTCCTGCAGGAATATGTATGGTTCCTCTGCTGCATTGCCATAAAATTTTGGAAGGAGTGCCAAGAAATAATGCTTTAGATCCCCTGTGTCGGGTGGTACAACTGACCTTAGCTGATTCTCATTTTGTGCGGCGCTAGGGTTGTAGGCATCTCTAATGGATTCCCCCTCACACTCGTTCCCTCTCCCATTCCTCAACTGACTAATCTCTTGTATGAATGTTTTATTTCTCTGCTCAGCTTGTGCCAATCTAGCTAGAATATCCTTCAGTGCATCACTATCTCCCTTTTCATCGTAGTTCTCCTTCGGTGGCATCTTGTTCACTGGTTCATCTTCTTCACCTTCAGAATAAAGAAGATTCAAATTAATAGAGTCGATGAATGCGATATAGAAGCATCGAGGTGAGGGTCTTCTTCGATGTGGTGAGATGAGTGAGGGTTGGGTTTGATCACCCTCGAGAGTGAAGAGTGACTTATTTGCCTTGGTCCCATGGTAAGAGTCACCATGAAACCAAGGGGGCTCGAGAAGAGAGTCATCCCTAGCCCGTGAGGATTGTCAGTTTGGGGTGGTCAGTGAGGAGCTCGCGAAGTCCGAGTAAATATCACTCCAGTCCATCATTCTCGATGTTAAAAGATGCGATGTATAGGTACGATGTCAAACAAGGAGTGATAGGAAAAGCGTTAAGTGCGTGGTCTTTGAACACACACCCCTTGAATACAAACTCAAAGCAAACCCCTGATTCTCCAACTTTACACAATTAAGGTCGTAAAGGTCCAACTAATTATCGTTCCAGTTTTAGTTTTAATACAATGTTATATGTTCGTTACACACAGTGGAGTCGCCTTATGTCCAGCGGTGTCGTGATAATTCCTAATCAAAGAGGCGATCTTCCCGGGCTGTCGGATTTCAATGTCATACCTGTAAGGAGACTATCATGTTTATAAAACCGAAAGGTATTTTTAAGGTCGAAGGCAAGTCCTTGCAGCTCCCAAATCCGTGACTGTCAGAAATGGAGACTTAGGGGGCAAGTCCATGGATTTGCTCTCTAACCTTAGTGGCTGCTTCCTCACCCACTCTGTCGGGGGGATAAGTACATCTGTCCAAGGATGGGGTTGCTCTCTTGAAAATAATTTTAGTTTCTAATGATATTTTTGGTCAAAGCTGTATTAGTAGTCCAAGTTTTAAGCTGTTATCACTTGTAAATTAATCCACCATACGACATGTCTATCGACAATCCAAATTCTTTTTAATCCCAAGTTATAAAACATAGGGAGGAGATCGAAAAAGCTGATGCAAAATTGAAAAACAATGATGAATGCCGAGTAAGGAGACTTACATTGCTTCCCAACTCTTTACATGCATGATGCAACACAAAATTGAAAATTTTACACTATATGTTAATGCACCTAGCAAAAATTTCTATTAGTCTGGGAGAATTAAGTTAAGAGTTTGACTAAGTGAGATGTTCTACAAGTGCGTCTTATTAATTGTGAGTGTGGTCCTAGATTTTACGAGCACAAGCAGAAAATTTGACCTATTAAAAGCTTTAAGAACCGTGAATTCACGTCTAATGTACGTGCCACTCAAGTCGAGCCCCGCCCTCAATACAAGAGTGAAACGGGTCTCGACACACCACAAGAAGAAATGTTCAATATTCAGGTATACACGCGAGAACCCAAACGGGAACCGTTGGAAATCGAATAATTATTACAAATACTTACAAAAATTTAAATGAATAAAATACAAAAATAAAAACTAAGACTCTACATTCTCTCACGACTCGACTCGATCTTAATTAATACACGTCCTTCAGTCGGCTCGCTTCTTGAAGAGCCGACCTCCAGTTACACTAGAGTTGCTTGACCACCTAAGCAGTCGCTCCGGTATCGTCAGGTCCCCTCGTACAAGAATTAAGAAAGAGGTCAGAGAGATGACACAAATAAAATAAACAAGGAAATAATAAATAAAAAATGTTGAAAAATAAATATAGCAATAAATTACAAAAAAGCTCGAGACTACATGAGGGGTGTAAAAATCTAATTTCTAGATTTTTCTAAACATTATCCTAAGCTGTACCTCACCGGGAACGACGCCATTTGAAGAACCCTAAAAGGCTATTGCTAATAATGTTGAATTACATTGTGGTCGGGCAACTAAGGATTAATAAAAAGACCACTTAATTTAATATTAATTAATTAATGCAAAAGCAATCCTTTTTTTTAC
The DNA here is from genome assembly GCA_037367405.1 of Ottelia alismoides. Classification (NCBI taxonomy): domain Eukaryota; kingdom Viridiplantae; phylum Streptophyta; class Magnoliopsida; order Alismatales; family Hydrocharitaceae; genus Ottelia; species Ottelia alismoides. The sequence goes on from JAZKJV010000630.1 coordinate 182,610, forward strand.
TTTGGGAAAGCTCAAGGTCGAACACAGGGTGACGACTTTCTCTTTAGGTTAATTTTTAGATTACTTAGAGATTATGTTTTTAAGGGAGCATTTTTTGATTTTTTTATGTGAGTAAAATGATGAAATGCAAAATTGGTTAAATCTAAGGGTTCGTTTGGTTGCAGGGTTGGGCAGGGTTGGGTACTTTTCATAGGGCTGGGTGAATAGTAAACTGTGAGGAGGGAGTACCCCTGTGAATAGTATCCAACCCAACCCTGCCCAACCCTGCAACCAAACGAACCCTAAGGGTGATTTCACAACATTTCAGTCAAATCAACTTCAAAAATCTCAAACTTGTCCAGAATGTATTGCATGCAAAATTAAGCTACTTTATTTATTTGGAGTTTTTTCGATGAGGAATGAATTTAATGTGATGCAAGATTGGTGATTATGTGTAATTTAATTTTGATAAACATCAAACAGAAGTTATTTCCATATATAAATTTATTCTAGATAGCTATATTTATTACAAATCCAGAACACATTTAATTTTCAAAAATTACTTTCTGATTGACTAATTAAAAATCAATTATAAAAATCACAAATCAATTTATTCCAAGCAATTGATTCTTGCAAATGACTTGATTTTGGGTGCATTATATAGAACCCTTAATTCTACCAAATATGATTTTTTGGGAGAATTTTAGTGCGAGGTTTGAATTACTATGAATTACGGACAAAATATGACAATTTTCTCCAAGATAATTTGTAATAATCCAATTCAAGCTCTGAAAAATACAATTAAATAACCACAAGATAAAGAATAAATTGTTCTACAATATACAATTTTTGGAATAAAAATGAGATGACAAATGATGCTCTGAATTAATATCCAAGCACATGAGTCTAATTGCAATTACAAGAAATAAAATACTGTAAACAAACGTTGACAAGATTAACAAGTAATTACCCATACCCGCTAGGGGTATTATGTGAAATTCTAAGGAGGCATGTGAGAAGTGCGTGCTTCTTGACTTCGGTGTGATATCTGAAAGGCGCGAGGCGGATTATGCAAAAGTGCCAAGTCCACGTGCCTATGCATGTGACTCAGCTCTGGCTCGGATGCGGTTAGGTTCGGATTCCTCACGTAGCCTCATCACGTTGCTTCATGGTACCCAAGGCTCGTGGCTCGGGTTGGAGGTTCGATGACGATAATCAACCGCTGGATTAGAGTCGATCCAAAGGTTGCTATTTGAGCGAAGACAGATGGCTCAGATGAGACACCATTCTTAATCGAACGGTACATGTAGCGTGTTTCCTAGAAGTCGGACCCGGGTCTTCTCGTCTCAGATATATACATACTCAGAACAATTCATTTTCTTTGATTTTTGAGTTATTTTAGATTTGGATTTTTGTACATTTTATTAAAACACAAATCAAAGAGAATAAATGAAAAAGAAACAAATTAAAAAAAACTCAATTATGCCGAATTTTCTCTTACCGGATTATGAAGAAAAGGTACATAAAATAATGAGGTCAAGTTAGTCATTATATACAATGTGGACCTAAAACCCAAGCTTAACATATGAACTCCGATTCTTTTGAATTTGATCTTGTTTTGTAGATAATTGAATACTCATTAGTTCAAAAGTGATTAGAGGTTCATAAGAGACTGTATGTGAGTGATATTTGACTTTACGACTTTTAGTCTCAAAACTAGGGTTTGGTTTTATTTGACATATATACAAGTTATTATTTTTCTGGTATTTTTCATTTATTTATGCTAGTAATATATACATAATGGAGTTGATTTTATCTCATTTGTAGTTTGTATAAAATAATGAAAAATGTGTAAAGTTGTGTTAATTTACTGGATGTAGTATTTAGAAGGATTGATTTTGAAATTCAAAAAGGACTAGCGGTCCATCTTGTTGCCTGTTTGTCTCCTATCACAATGTTTTGAAATAGATTCTTGAACAACAAAAAATATATCAAGAAAAGATATTATATACATACAATTAGTGGCTTCTTATTAATACGAAATATAAATGATAATATATGTATATTATTTATACATGCATGAATGATAATAATGCAATGTTACTTGCTAAATGCAATTAATTACTTGGGAACATAGCCCTATTTTCAGATTTTAAAGTTATGAATCTCAGATTCATTGGTTTTTCACATTGACTTTAAGTCTTCTCATCCTTGTTGCACCTCACTTGCCTCGTCCTTGTTACCTTTTTTTTGCTCCTCGACCTTAGCCAGCACTATCTTTCTAGCTACAAATGCTTCGAAGCTTTCCTCTTTGCTTTATTCTTTACCTTTTTTTGAATGGTCATTGTCTACCTTCTTTGTTTCTTTCTTAACTCATATTCTTTTCTTTCTTTACTCATATTCTACTAGGATTTCATCTGTTTTATTGAGGAATAAAGACATGGAACTTTTCATTCTAACTTGAAGTTTTTTTGCACTTTTTCACTCCACCAAGCGTCCTTCCATATTGGTCCACTTCTCTTAGGCATATATTAAACCGCTTTAGCAACTTTTCTAACTCAGCTTGTCTTTGAATCTCAATTCTCATCAATTCTTCTTATAAAATCTGAGTAAGCTTCATTTAGCATATTCTCTTTTAAACTTCATTTTCTTTTGATATTTTGCCATTTAGCTCCTGTATCCTCAACATGGTATGTTCTCCTGTAACTTCCTTGGTTACATATTCAAAATTAATCGGCATTGTTGAGGAGTAAAAAACTCACTTGTAATGACGCGTTTAAAAACCAACTTGCAATGATGCATTCTTTACAGTACACTCAATTCTTCTCCCCCAAGCATATTAATTAATCCGTGTCTTTGTTGAGCCCTTCTTAAAACTGAACAAGTGTTTATCTCTTTTCTTGAAGAAGTTATATTAACATTGACCATGACAATAAAATAATGAACGGAGATATAAAATGTCTCGCATACTTCTTATTTCTGTGAAAGCTAGCATATTTCTTTTAGAACCAAAATGCATTCACTTTTGACAATAAATAATGGTCTTTTTGACTCAACAAAAAAAATAACGGCCTTTAACCTTTTGCCTGTCCCCTTGGCAAACTTCTTGACGTTCTTTTTTAGGTTATTTGTTGATTTTAACATCTCGTGTTTTGCTTTTCGTGCAGCCACAGCTTGAAGTTGGGGACAAAAGTATGTTATCTACGGTTTCATCAACATTACACGTTTCTTATTTTCCCCAGGATCTCATAGTTCATAATATTAATATCAATGTGTTTTCTCACTCCAGTTATAATGCCCCCTTCTGCTCTTGACCGGCTTGGTAAGTTTTTTTGGGTTCTATCGCGCATTATATTTATTATGCTAGAATGAATAAAATTTTTGATATTAGATAAGAAGTTATTTGCTTGCTAAAGAGAGACGAATTGTCCCCTTGTAGCATCTCTGCAGATTGACTATCCTATGTTGTTTGAACTACGGAATACTTCCGGTGAACAAGTTACACATTGCGGCGTGCTGGAATTTATTGCTGAAGAAGGCATGATTTACATGCCATATTGGGTAATCCTCCCCTGATTATATATTCAGTTTTGTGTGTCAAATATTCATTGATTCAGTTATTTTAAAGTCACCTTGGTTGGTTTATTAGTTGTGCCTGTCTTTGCTTTCAGATGATGCAAAATTTGCTTTTGCAAGAGGGGGATTTTGTTAAGGTGAAGAATGCTACCCTACGGAAGGGAACATATGTTAAATTGCGGCCTCACACCAAGGATTTCTTGGATATCTCAAATCCCAAAGCCATGTAAGCTTGTCCCTCTTTTCACTTGGTATAAGCTGCTAAAGTGTCTTCTCAATGCTTTCTTAACATGGGTTAGTGCGTGCCTTTGATCTCTTTTTCCTTAGCATGTTCTGTCAAGTTTTGTGCTTGAAAGAAAAAAATGACTTTTATGTTGATTACGAGAAAAGTTGACTTGCAAGTGGTGTTGGTTAATATTTTCCCCTATTTTGTTATCTGTATGTCAAATTTGCTTTTGAAGAGGAGGCATAACTATTTCAGTTAAGGAGCAGTGGAATGGAAAAGTCAGGAAACCATGGAATAAGAAAAAAGACAACAACAATAAAAAATTTGATCTACCGGCAATCACATACAGTCTATAAATGGAGATTATAGGAATCCACTTACCAAGATGGTTAATCCTTGTTTTCTTTTAAAATAACAAAAAATATCCACAATAGAGAGGAACATGGACCCTTCAAAAGAGAGCGACCAAATTAGTTGTGCTGGATGATTTAGGGTAACACAAAATAAGAAAGGCGTGTAAACATCACTAGACACCATCATCCCTCAAAAAAGGAGGTTGCCGAAAAAGGAGGGAGATAGAACGCAAAGGTGGGAGAGACCCGACGACTTAGGGTGATGTGAAAGCTGGAGGAGATTTGGAGGGTTGGTGAGAATTAGGTGTAGGGAGGTGGCAAAGCTTATAGGTGGGGTAGAGTGTATCTTTATGGTAGCTTTTGGGCTTCAAGTTGGGATATTTCTGCCATGTCTAACACCTCATATATGATTTTAGAGATCCTATCGTATGCTTTAAATTGTGGTGGTGTTAGGCACATGTATTTATAATGCAATCATGGTCGACTTTGGTGTCTAAGGACAAGCTTGGTTGTTCTCCTTCTGGTGTGAATTATAATTTGGTGGGGGAATCATCAAGGCTGAAGAATCGTTCTAAAGTTGTGGCTTTTGGGCTTCAAGTTGGGATATTTCTGCCATGTCTAACACCTCATATATGATTTTAGAGATCCTATCGTATGCTTTAAATTGTGGTGGTGTTAGGCACATGTATTTATAATGCAATCATGGTCGACTTTGGTGTCTAAGGACAAGCTTGGTTGTTCTCCTTCTGATGTGAATTATTATTTGGTTGGGGGAATCATCAAGGCTGAAGAATCATTCTGAAGTTGTGGCAGTCAAGGCTACTTTTGGAGCAATTTTCAACGAAGACTTGATTGTCCTCTTGATATGTTGATGTTTTTGGTAGATGGCTCCTCCTCGAGGAGTTTGCACATTTAATTGGATTTATGTTTGCTATGGTTGACATGGGCTTAGCCTTTTGGTGATGACTGCTGGTTAGGGACAGGGAGTTCCCCTATGTCGATCATGAGAGGCATGCGTTATCACTGTCAAGACTTTTCCATGTTGGCCTTCACAATAAAGCAAGCATGGTTGTGGTGGAGATCATCTCCGTTGGTTTGGGTAGCTAAGCTCCATTTTACCATTGATGGCCCTTCTGAAGGCTGACAGTTTCTCTTTCTTGATCGTGCTGGTGATGATAGAGATGGTGGGTGGAGATTTGCTTGGGGATATCATGCATGCCATGATGATCGAAGACATTTTAAGGGTGGTGGATCGCCTCCACGTGAGTGGCAACAATGTTTCAATAGCATCAGTTGGAGATTTTTTAAAAGAAAAAAGGGTGACCATGGTATAGGTGTGCACCCAAGGGACATGACTGGAGTTGAAAGAGAAGTTAATGGATCTCTGGCAGATGATGGGGATTTAAAGGCTTTTAACTATCAATTCAAGTGTGATGAGAAGTTAATGGATCTCTGGCAGATGATGGGGGATTTAAAGGCTTTTAACTATCAATTCAAGTGTGATTGTTGGGGATTTTAAAGAAAACTTTATGGTAACTTTTTGGCTTTGGAAATAGACGTGTATTGTTTGAGACACATCACACACGAATATAAAGATCTTAGATGCACTTTAACTATGGTGGCATTAAGCACACATGACATGGATGCAATCACGGAAGAGTTCTTATGGTTCATGTGGCAACCGTGGATATAAAGATCTTATGGTTCTCTTTTTGTGCTGTGATACTTGTCCGGCGGGAACAATAATTCATGTAGAGGTTATTGCTATTGGGGTCAAGAAGACTACTTAAAGAAACATGTCCACATGCTGGACAAATCTTACTTTTACGGTTTACCACATTATGGCAATTATGGAAAGAACAATGCTGACGTATAATGGGAAGATAAGGCCAAGTCCACTTTAGAAGTTTTCCCGACCTCAAAAGATTTATTCCTTCAACATTATTAGTATTCGTTGCATAGCTCTTTTCTCTCTGTATAAGTTTATATGAAGTATTATAAACTTTGTGGTGGGCTCCTCATGATTGCACCCTCTTTTCTAAAAAAAATATGATTAGTGTTATCTTGCTAATTACTAATTTACTATCCTTTTTATTTATTTTCTCTCCATCCTTTATAGGCCTCTTCGTTGTCTCATATCAAAGATCATGCTGAAGCAAAGTCGTGACAATAGATCATATCCTCTGGTTGTAGTCATTGTCGTGAATTCTTTTCGAGCTCGAGTTTCTGTTTATGGCTCCTTTGAAGTAAGATGCTTCTCATTCTTGATTGTGGTGGCGATAATGGAGGTGGATGGAGCTTCACTAGCGGTTACTTGGGTGATGACACATGTCGTAATGGTTGAAGACATTTGCAAGAGCGACAATGGAATTTCATTATCATTAGAGATCTAGCAAAGCTGAAATGAAAAAGCCGAGGTCATAGAGGACCATTAATGATTGATCATGTATTCAAGGTTCCCAACTATTATTTCGAGCTAGTTTTTTTAGGCAAAAGAGGGGGGGGGCATGTAAAAAAATCAATCCAAAAGCCAAGACTTGAGGAGAGTCTTGCATGGTGGACTACATTCTCAATATAAAAACGCTCTGTGCAGAAAATAACATCATTCCTTGCCAACTAAAGAGCCCAATATCAATTAATTTAAAATGGTTGGCGTTCATGCAGAAGCAAGGTTGCAGAAAGCGTTAGTCGGTACTCGGTCGGCAGGGTCACTGACTAAGGATTAATCGGCAGCCGGGCGACTAATCGGATTTAGTCGGCTATTAGTCGGTTTCGAATTTTTTTAAATATTTTAAATATATAAATCAATCTTTATACACATATTCTTATGTATTTGTATTGATTTGTATTTTTTCTATACTATCATAATGAAATAAAAGAAGTAATTGTCTTTAAATATAACATTAATCATATTAGAATAAGTTTGCTTTTAGAAAAATCGAAAAACTAAAAAATTAAAAAATCTCTATGTAAAAGTCGGCCTTGTAGTCGGGTGACTAGGCGGACTAGTCGGCCCGATTAGTCGGGTTGACCGACTAAGGGCCGACTAGGCCTAGTCGAGTCGGCTACCCCACCTACTCAACTAGTCGGGCCGGGAAATCCATCTGCATTACGCTCAGAAAACCCGCTACACAAATGTGGGGAACTAGGAGGATGGGTTCTTGCACGGGTGTGGGAGCGGGAGCTAGTGCGAGTACGCGAGCGGGTGGGTCGAGGAAGCTCTCTAACAAAGGCATATGGGTTCCCAAGCAGTACGGTCATCGGCATGGCGATCATGGTGGTGCCACTCGTCAACCAGGGCTGCATTCGAGGGTTACTATCAAAGACGAAGGTAACAAGGATGGGTGGATCAAGGTCTCTCACTCCAAGCCCGGCAGGCGGTGTTTTCGCTGCGCGGGGGTTGGTCATCTTGCATCTGCCTGCTCGGCGCCTCCTCGATGCTTCCAGTGCGGTAGGATCGGGCACCGCTCATCCTCGTGTAGGGAGGTGCGTATGGATCTCCGGCGGCCCATGCGCTCATCTTCTTCGGTGGACCCTCACCGTGGGCGTCGTTCCTCGGCCTTTCGGGACTCGCGCTCCTTTGCTCAGGTGGTTTCTGCATCCATTGGAGCTTCTTCTTATATGGGGAAGAGCAGTCCTTCCCATACGACTTCTGCCCCCGGGAATACGGGTACTCCTTCTTCCCCAGCAAACCTTATCCAGGACGTGTCGCCTGCGTTGGAAGGTCCTCCGGCGGGGGCTTCTTCGGGGGGGGCTTCTTCGGCTCCTCCGGCATGGGCGAGCTCCGGTCTGAAGTCGGTGGATGCCAATCGTGGTGTGGCGATTGGCGTGGTGCAACAGCGGGGCTTCGACCGCGAGATGATCCAAGAGGCAACTATTCTTCTCCTGGGAGAGGGCTTCAAGGGAGATTTCTTCTTCTTGGATGACACTAGATGCTGTGTGCGAGGACTCTCCCCGGAGCAACGGGAAATCCTCATTTTGCGCTCGGATTCGTCGGTGGTTAAATGGCGTCTTCCTCGGGTCGCTGATGGTGCTTCTTTAACCTCCGAGAGATGTGAGGTGGAGGTACGTGGAGTTCCATTTCTATCTCGTTCGGCTCATTGCCTCTCCAAGGTTATTCGCAACTGGGGCCAGGTGGTGGCTATCTTGGACGATGGCCTGTCACCCGGGTCGGATTGGTCATGCACAAGGATTCTGGTCGAATGTTCTTCCAACCTTTGCCGCTCCATGGCTGGCAAGACTTTCTCGGAGATTTTGAACCTAGGCAGATGGTCCTTCAAGCTCGAGTTCTTTTTTCCAGCGCCGGAGCCCTCGTCGGCGCTCTTCTCCGATGGGAGCGACGCCCCAGGATTCAACGACGACGGTTCATCTTCGAAGGTCCACGTGTCATCCGTGATGGTTTCCGATGCGTCGCTGATGCATGGCGACCCTTCGCCTTCGCCGCCTGTGATTAGATTCGCGTGGGATCTTGGTCAGGCGCCCTCTCACGTGCCTAGGGGCCTTTTCGAGGTCGATCCGAGGCCGATGGATTTATCTGACATTCCAATTTCGAAAAGTTGCGGCCCCACTACTTGTTTCGAGGTGGCGTTTCCACTTCCCCCACTCGGATCGAATTCTATTCGAACCCTCTCACGGGTCGGGTATGACCCGGGTATGATTGGCGAATCTCTTATGTACTATGAAGAAATTCCTTGCCCTAATCCTATTTCAGCGATCCCATTCTATCAGTCGCCGTGTGATGAAGACTATTCTCCCACTTACACTCTATGGTCGTCTTCTAAGTTGGCGATCGAGCAGGGCTTAACGGAGGTGTCCCTCGAGCACGGTAATGACGCTATCCCTATTCTTGATGATCAGCCTGCTTCTGTTTTTGGGATGTATAGGTCTACTGCCTCTCAAGGGGACTATTCTTCAACTGCTACACCGCTTTCTTCGACCCGAAGTGCAGCCCACTGGGACTCTTGGAACGCCTCGGTTGCTTCCCCGACTAGATATGGAGTGGTTTATGCGCGGCGCCTGGACCTCTCACTCGAGGGGATATCTTCTCCGCCGATTTTTGTATCTCGGGAGGCGGTGGCGGAAGCGGCTGGTCTTCGCCGCCGGAATCATCGACGCGCTTAAGCTTAGCGTATCATCGGTCACTTTTTGGGAACAATTTTTGTAATATTTAATGAAGCTACTCTCTTGGAACATCCGTGGTCTAGGTGACCCTAGTCGTCGCAGGGCCTTGGGATCACGTTTGGTTGATTGGGATTGTGATATAGCTCTACTACAGGAATCAAAGCTCGGTGGAATTGATGACGTGCTTTGGAGATCTTTTGGGGCGGGGCCGATGGATGCCTTTTGCTCTTTGGACGCGATCGGTTCTTCTGGCGGAGCTATTGTGGCTTGGAGATCTTCAAACTTCTCTTTATCCAGCTCTCGCATTGGACGTCACTCTATCTCTGTAGTACTTGTGCACGTGGCCACTAACTTACCTTTGGCTTTCTCTTGTGTTTATGCACCTTTATGCCACAATGCACGTCGGAATTTATGGGAGGACTTGCTTGCTGATGCTGAGGCGTTCGGGGATATCCCGTGGATTTTGGGAGGGGATTTTAATGTTACCTTACTCTCGTCAGACCGTCCTCGTGGTAGGGGGGGAAGGGATCCAGGTTCTGACGATTTTTGGGAGTTCATCAACCATCTGGCACTGGAGGATTTGGTTCCCGCGGATATCAAATACACTTGGCGTAATAATTCATCTAGATCTCGGCTCGACCGCTTTTTGGCTAATTCGCGTTGGATGGATGCTTTCCCCTTATGCTCGGTCTCCTCTCGTCCTCGGTCTTTTTCGGACCACAGCCCCATTTTGTGGGATTCGGGAGAATTGTCCCGGCCTCGTGGTATTTTTCGTTACGAGAAGAGCTGGCTTCTGGAGCCTAATTTCAAGGAGGTGGTGCGACATCATTGGTCTCAGATGACATTCGTGGGTAACGCGGCTCATCGCTTTGCGCTTAAACTATCATCCTTGCGACGAGCTCTTGCATCTTTCAAATTTTCTACTCGTCAAGCTCGGATGGCCGTTCGAAACGAGGCGGAGGCGACTATTATTAGATTGGATCGAGTGGAGAATAACAGGGACCTATCCCCGGAAGAATTAACCGAGAGAGCTTCGGCTGCACACATCGTTTCGGAGGATGACAGGAAAAGAACCATTGAATGGAGACAACGCTCGCGTATTCGTTGGATCAAGCACGGGGATGCTAATACCGCTTATTTCCACCGGGTCGCTAGTGCACGTAAACGCGCCAATACTATTACTTCCATTGAAATTGGGGACGCTATTTATCAATCGGATCGCGACATGAGCTCGGCTTTGGTGAATTACTTCAAGAACTTTTTCAATCGTCTCCCCTCATCTCCATGGGAGTGGACGGCTCCCGGTGTCACCTCGCTCTCCTCATCGGATGCTGCTACTCTTTCTCGGCCTATATCTTTGGACGAGCTTAAGTGCGCGACATGGGACCTTAACGCTGACGCCTCTCCCGGGCCAGATGGGTTCCCTATAGCCTTCTATAAGGACTTCTGGGACGTTATCAGCAACGACGTATTGGAGGTGGCTCTCGAATTCTGCGAGGGGAACCACGGATTCAACAGAATTAATAGGGCTTGCATGGTTCTCATTCCGAAAACCCACGGTGCGCGTCGTATTGAGGACTTCCGCCCTATTGCAATTTCAAATGGCATTTACTTGATCATTGCGAAGGCGTTGGCTCGTCGGTTGGCGCCTTTCCTTGGCTCTCTCATCTCTCCTTGCCAAGCTGCATTCGTTCAAGGGAGGCAAATCTCTGATTGTTATGCTCTTGCCTCAGCTATCATCGACGGCTGGCACAGAAATGGGACGAAGGGGATTTTATGGAAAATTGATTTTGCGAAGGCTTACGACTCCCTGGATTGGCGATTCCTTTGGTCAGTCTTGAAATCTAGGGGCTTCCCACCCCTGTGGATCTCCTGGATCCGCCGCTGTGTAACCACGGTTTCCTTCTCCCTATCTATTAATGGGCGGCCTTCTGGGGGACTCTTCCAGCCTAGAAGGGGGGTTCGTCAGGGATGTCCCCTCGCCCCTCTTCTTTTTGTTTTGGCGGCGGACGTGCTGCCTCGGATGATCCAACGTGTAACTAACGCTGGTCTTACTCGCGGATGCTATATGGGTGACCTCCATATCCCGCTCCTACAATATGCGGACGACACCCTATGTTTTATTGAGGGGGACAGGCCTCAATATGCGGGTATGGCCAATACGGTTCAACTATTTTGTGAAATGTCGGGCCTCCGTATAAATGAGCACAAATCCAAATTTGTGCCCTTTGCTCTTTCGCCCACGGACGTTGGGGATTGTTCCTCCATCCTGGGGGCTGTTCCTGGGACACTACCGCTGGATTACTTGGGACTACCTATCTCGGTGGGCAGGACACGGCTGCGCGATTATCAAAGGGTGGTGGAGAAAGTTGAGACTCGGCTGGCTGGTTGGCGATCTTCATTGCTTTCTCGCGGGGGGCGATTGGTGCTTCTTAAATACGTCCTTGCGGCTATTCCTATTTATTTTCTATCGACGCGCGGTCTGCCAAAGGGGATTACGGTTCGCCTGGAGAAGTATATGAGGGGATTCCTTTGGGGTAAGAACGCTTCTGCGCGTAGAGGGATCCATTTGGTCGCTTGGGATGCCATTGCGCGTCCTAAATGCGACGGGGGTCTGGGCGTTCGGAGGCTGGAGGTCATTCGTAAAGCTTTTCTTCTCAAATGGGCTCTGAGGCTTGTTAGCAACGATGATGGTTTCCTTGTGCGATGCCTTCGCACGACGACGGGCAATGCATTTCTTTCCGCCTTTGACGGTCGCCCTCCCGATCACTGTCCACTCTTTTGGCGCGAGGCCTTTGGTGTCTTCAACCGCAATCGGTCCCTGTTTCGGCCGTCCCTCGGCGATGGGACCTCATTCCGCTTTTGGACTTCGGACTGGTCAGGTAAGGGCATCTTCATGAACCTTTTCCCGAGACTTTTTGCGCTGGCAAGGGACAAATACGCTTCGGTGGGTTCATGTTGGAACAATGGATCTTGGTGCCCGATTTTGGTCGACTCTCTTTCTGCTCAGCGGATTTTGGATTTCAGCTCTCTGATGACTTTACTCGTCGACACCCCAACTCCATCGGGGGGTCCTGATCACTTCATTTGGGGTGAGGGATCCTTTTCTTCGAGGAAGGCATACTCTGCTCTTCTCCCCATCGCTGTTCGTACGGAGCCTTCTCTTATTGATCACTGCAACCTCATATGGGGTCTTAGGCTTCCGGAAAAGATTGGTATATTTGTGTGGATCCTTAGGCGTGGTCGTCTTCTTACCCGCGACCATATGGTATCTATATTCCCAAACATTCCAAGTCTCTGCGGATTGTGCGATGCGGCTTTGGAGACGGCCGACCATCTCTTTCTTCATTGCGACCTTGTGCGGTCCATATGGGATGACGTTGCCTGGGTGAACCTCTCGTCCATGGAATCTTTTTGGGCCAGCCTTGCAGCTGCTGCAACTCGTCCGAGGTCGGAGAAACTAATCCCCTTCGCGCGCATATGGAGTATCTGGTTGGGAAGAAACAAAGCTATCTTCGCGGGACAGCGATTCTATATCGAAAATATCAGCATTGACGCAAATCGCTTTTGTATGGACTGGTCCTCTATGTAACTTTCTGTAATTGGGGCCGTTTGGTATCACTACTGATATCAACTCCCCTGTCTTTTTTTTTCCCTTTTCCCTCTGTAAGTATCTTCTTTTCATAAAGCCTTAATAAACTGGGGCGAACACCTACGGGTGTCTCCCCCTTTTTGGAGTGTCAAAAAAAAAACTAGTCGGGCCGACTAATCGGCCTAGTCGGCCGACTTTTACAACAGTGTGCGGAAGCATGAATTGAAAAGCGAATCCCGAAAGAAAACTAGGTGGTAAGGTCCATACACTCGATTTCCATTGCCTACCAAACTTCCCGAGCCTTCCTGTACTTTAAAAAATGATGATTTACTAAGTCCCTCTCCATCCTACATATCAAACAAGAGCTATCACCTGAGGAGATTCGAACCCGTCTATCTCTAGTAAGAATTCGTCCATGTCTCAAGATCCACATGAACACCTTCACTTGAGATGCTATCTTAAGATCCCAGATCGCACTGCATTATCTGACCAACTCCTCCGAAAGGGGCATATTTCTATCAATCATTAATCTGTATTGTTTAGATGTTAGATCTTCTATCCTTTTTATGTATTCTCCTTTCTTTTTATCTGCACTATGTAATTTTCCTAACATGTTTCTCCTATATATAAGAGAACCGTAGGGCTTCATAAATAAATAACTTATTGCATTCTCTCTCTCGTATGGTAGCAGAGCAATAATCATAAATCAAGGCTTATACCTAAAATCCACCGCCACCACCGGCATTCATCCTCCACGAGCCTTGCACGTACCCTTCCTCCTCGTCTAAGGTCCCGCACGAGGCCTCAGTGGGTTCCCCAGGCCTACCCTAGTGCGACCTAGCGCTACCCAAGCATCACCCATACGCTAACCGTACCACGACGAGTTTGCTTAGGGTTGGTTTTAGTATGAGCATGCCCGTGCAACCGCCCCCCTTGATCTCAGTGTAGACACCCTATCATATGTCTATGGTCCCAGTCGTGTACCAAGCCGGCGTTATATCAGAAATCAAAGTTGATATTCAATCTATGTATGCATTTAAGGGTTCGGCACATATTGTTAAGATGGATGGCACAAACTACGAGTTGTGGATTATGCAGTTCATGAATCTCTTGTAGAGCCATGGTAAGAAGCATATTCTGACGTAGGATGGGTTGGTTTGGTTGACAAGACTGGGACCCTCATGGGAGACCGATGATGCTTATGCAAATGTGGCTATCTGATACAATTTTTGTGGAGATAGCCAATTATATCTTGAGTCAGCCCACAACGAAGGCAACATGGGACATCCTCGCAACGACACACTCTCAAGCGAGGAATTAGTCGAAGATCTTGCTACTCCATCATGATATTTTTACGATCAAATAGGGTGATCGTCCTCTTCATGCCTTGTATACATCTCTTGGGGGTATGTTTGAGAGACTCCATAGCTACATATATCTGCCTTACCAGAGCAACACAAGGCCTATCACAATTCTGTGACGATCGGGGTCTTGCTGGCATCCCTTGACCTTGAGTATGACTCATCCCGCTCTCAGTTACTCACATATGCTACCATACCACCTATGGAGGAGGCATACTGCAGGCTGAGCAGATTGAGCATCCCCTCTGCTCCATTTTCTCAGACGTCATCGACTATGTCAGCTTTCTGTGGTAGAGGTTATTTGCCTCAATTCAGAGAACATGGAAATACACAACAGAGGATGATCGAGCTCACAGTCACACCAACCCTGTTCATATTGTCACCGATCCGGTCATTTAGAAGATACATGCTACTCCAAGCATGTCTTTTCACCATCAACCTGTGTTGCTAAGCAGGTCCGGACTGCCCCTGATTCTATCAATCATCGTTTTGATGACTTCGTTGTTCGACTGAGAGAGATCACGCCCCAACTACTGGATCTTCTAATGTCTCTACTGGGCCATTAGATGTTGCTGCTTTTGCCTCCGCCAGCACTTTAGGTATTGCTCATGCATTTACTAGTCACAATCGATCAGATCCTTCAGAATTGATCATGGACTCTGGAGCTTCTCATCGTCTATATGGAGATCATACACAGTTTGGTTCTTATAGCCCTGCATAACCTGGTATATTGGTGGTTATTGTTGGTGGGACACATTCTCCCATTATCGGAGAGTGGATGTCCATTTGACTCCCGCCATGCATCTATAGAATGTTCTTCATGCACCCGAATTCTCAATGAATTCATTGTCTATCAGTCAGCTTACAAAAGATTTACATTGACCAATCATATTTGACCATGTTTCACTTGCTTTTCAGGATATACCTATGGACTGGGTGATTGGATGTGGCCGTGAGTATGGAGGGCTTTACAGGTTGATCTAGTCTCCTTGTGCTAGTGCTAGCTTTCTTTCTACTGGATCGATTTCTCCTTACACTTGGTATATTCGATTTGGTCATCTTTCATTGCAGAAGATCTATCATCTCATCCCAAGAATTTCTATCAAGTCCACATTTCAGTGTGAACCATGTTAACTTGAAAAGCATCATCGGTTTAGCTTTCCAAGTCATCCATGTCGTAGTAATCAGAGTCCTTTTGAGCTATTCCATTTTGATATGTGGGGTCCGAGTCGTATCCTTGATCACCATGGGCACATGTATTAATTGGTTACTTTGGATGACTTTTCAGATTGTCATGGGTCTTTTTGTTAAAAATAAGTTTGATGCTTGTACTATTTTTTTTTGAAGCTCAAAAAAGGGGGATGCACTCGTTGGTGCTCGCCCCAAAAATATATTAACTAAATAGGAGAAAGCGAGGGATACTTATAGAGGGTATAGGGGGAGAAAGACGCGAAAGGAGATTCAAAATACAAAGTAGACAAATGGCAAACAAATGCCGTGACCCAATTAACAACACCAGTCGGTTATTAGTCTACTAGCCAAAATGCTCACGTTCTCCCTATAGAATCGCATGCTTGAGAAGATAGCCTCGTTCCTTGCGCGCCAAATGGACCAAAGCCGCGCGATGGGGCCCAAAACATCAGATCTAACCCTCGTCCTGTTAGACCAAAGGATGCCGCAGAAGTCTTCAATATTGTCCGCGCGAGCCCAAGCAACGTCGTCCCAGACCCCCGCAACCGTGATACATTTAAAGAACAAGTGGTCGGCAGTTTCAGCGGCATCACCGCAAAGCTGGCAAGTGACGCTAGTGTGGGGAAGGAATTTGGCGCACCGATCCCGGGTCATCAAACGCCGATGACGAAGCACCCATAAGAAGAAGGCGATGCGCTCCGGTAAGCGTAACCCCCAGAAGAAGGCACAATCACGCACCAGGGGTGCAGACAAAGCATGGGTGGGAGAGAGCAAGGCCCTGAATGCCTTGCGAGTGGAGAAAGCCCCGTCCGTCCAAGACCAATGATCCCGCTGAGCAGAGGGGGAGGCCGTAGAGGTAAGAGCCGCCATCAACGAGGCAAACTCCACCACACGCTGATCAGAGAGAGTCCCCGAGAACATAGGGCACCAAGAGCCATTGGTCCAACAATCCGCGACAGTGGCGAGCCTATTCGAAGCCAGAGCAAACAACCTCGGGAAACACGTCAGAAAGGGGCCTCCCCCCGACCAGTCGTCCATCCAAAACTTGAAAGCTTCACCCGTCCCAAGCACCGGGGTGAAGAGCGCACGATTCCTCCTTAGCGTATCAAAGACACAACGCCAGAAATGAGAGGAATGAGATTGTAGTCCCCCCGCATAAGGCCGAACCAGTTGCTGCCCAAAAGAGCCCGCAGGACGTTGCAAAGAAAAGAATCATCCTTGCCCCAGATTTTACTCACCCAATTGAGAAGTAGGGTGTCGTTGACGCGATCCAAACTCCGGACGCCAAGCCCACCGGACCGCTTGGGCATGGTCACCACATCCCAAGCGACCAGATGCATCCCACAACCGCTGCCGTCCGAACGACCCCATAAGAATCGCCGCATACACTTTTCCAGACGTAAGCGAATTCCCACAGGCATTCTACGAACCGATAGGGAATAAACCGGGATAGAAGAAAGGACAGATTTAAGAAGGATAAGACGACCGCCCCGAGAAAGCAAGGCGGCCTTCCAACCCGCCAGGCGCGTCTCCATCCTCTCCGTGATAGCCCGCCAATCCGTAGAACGGGCCCGCCCAACCGAAAGAGGAAGACCAAGATAAGGGATAGGAAGGTCCCCAAGCCCAGAGCCCAGCAAACGGCCGCACTCCTCCGCCTCCGAAGGCGACATGCTGAATGGCACGACGATGCATTTGGCGGCGTTAAACGACATCCCAGAAAGCTCACAGAAAATATCAATAGTATAAGCCATCCCCGCCACCTCATCCGGACCCCCCTCAATGAAGCAAATCGTGTCGTCCGTGAAATGGATTAAAGGCACGCAAAACTCCCCCTTGCGGAAACCATTAGTCAGGCCCGCATCGATGACGCGGTCAACCATACGCGCCAACACGTCAGAGGCAAGGATGAAGAGAAGGGGCGCCAGGGGGCAGCCGTGACGCACCCCCCTGCGAGGCTGAAACGATCCACCAACCGGCCGGCCATTGATTAAAACCGAGAGCGAGACCGTGGAGACACAGCGGCGCATCCACGCAATCCAAAGATTAGGGAAACCCCGCCTACGCAAGGCGGACCTGAGGAAGCGCCAATCAATGGAGTCATCGGCCTTCGCAAAGTCAATTTTCCAAAGGAGCCCCTTCCTTTTCTCCTTCTTCCAATCAGCCACCATTTCCGACGCGACGAGGATGCAATCCGCGATATGCCGTCCCTTAATGAAGGCCCCTTGAACTGGCGAGATAAGGCCATCCAAAATCCGAGAAGGCGGTTGGCCAAAGTTTTGGCCACAATAAGATAAATACCATTTGATATGGAGATTGGCCTAAAGTCGTCGAAGCGTAGCGCCGGATTCTTTTTAGGAATAAGCACAATATTTGCCCGGTTGATACGGTCGAATCCGAGGTTACCAGCACAAAACTCGGAGACGACCTCGAAGACGTCCCCCGAAACAGTGTCCCAGAAGTCCCGGTAAAAGGCGACGGAAAAACCGTCAGGTCCCGGGGAAGAATCAAGATTCAGACCCCAAACGGCAGCTTTGATCTCCTCCAAAGAAATAGGGCGAATAAGGAAGTCGGAATCCTCGTCCGAAATAGAGGGAGCACCCGCCCCAAGCCAACGCCACCGCCGCGTAGGGAGAGCAGAAGATATACGTCTGAATTGATTAGAGAAGGCGATCCCCATCTCCCTATCCCACGTGAATACCTCATCATTGATGGAGATGGACCGAATACAATTAAAGCGCCTTCGATTGCTAGCCACCCGGTGAAAGAAAGCCGTGTTCGCGTCGCCTTCTTTGATCCATTTTTCCCTCGAGCGTTGACGCCACTCAATAGTTCTCTTCTTATCCTCCTCCTGCACCCGAGCAGGGGCAGATGTGCGTTCCCGAAGCTCGTCCACAGTTAGGTCGCGCTCGTTCTCCGCGGAATCTAAATGCATGATAAATTCCTCCGCCTCGACGCGAGTAGCACACCTTGTACTATGATTTGGAATTTTATGATTGAAATGAAGAATATTTTCTATGCTTCTATTAAATTCATTCGTTCTGATAATGTTAAGGAGTTATGTACCATTCAACTATCCCAATTCTTTAGTTCACACGGCCTTATCCATTAGAGGTCACCTTGTACTTTTCAGTCGAACGATGTTGCTGAATGTAAATACCATCACTTTTTGGACATCGGCAGGACTCTTCTCATACAAAGTCAGGCTCTTCATTCCTTCTAGGGTAGTGCAATGATGACAACATGTTACCTAATCAATCGGATGCCCTCTACCATTCTGAGTGAAAAGGCACCCTTCCCTTTTGCTTTCTTGAGAAGGACGTTTTCTCTCTTACGCCTCGAGTATTTGGCCGTGACAAAATTTCTCCTTTTACATCCAGGTCGTGACAAGCTCACTCCTAGAGCTGTCAATGTATGCTTGTTGGGTATTCTTGTACCCAAAAGGGATATATGTGTTTTGATCCTGTCCAGGGAAAATACTATGTCAGTGCTGATGTTACTTTTTTTGAATCCATTATGTACTATACTTCTACATGTGACAGGTTGAGTCCCTCTGAGTTTGGGATAATGTTGTTCTTCCACCTCCTCCTACACATATACCTTAGCATGTTCTCCATGCTCCAGTGCCTTCCCTAACGTCCAACATGCCTCGAGTAAATTCTGAAAATTTGGTTTCAACTGATGGCACTGGTGGTGTAAATGATGAACATGAACATTTATAGGATGAGCAGGAAGATATACATGAAGCATAGGGACCACCACAGGAGGATGATCTGGTCTATTGCCTTGCGTAAAGGCAAACCTGGATATTTGAGATACACCATCACTGGACATGTGTCTGTGGCATGACTTTCGATGAATTTTAGGAAGTTTGTTGCAAGATTATCTACCATTGAAATCACACACACATTGACAGGAGGCTCTCAAGGAGAGAAAATGACGACTTGCCATGGAGGAGGAGATGGTCGCGTGGCAATCATGTGTCATGTGGATCATTGTTACCATTCCTACGTGAGCGTCTATTGTGGGATGTAAGTGGATGTTCATAGTGAATCAACATGAGCGTCTGTTGTGGATGTTCTAGTAAAAAAATGTTCATAGTGAAGCTTCGAGCAAATACAACATAGATGGCTACAAGGAGAGGCTTGTGGCTCGTGGGTTCACCCAACCATATGGGATGGACTATCAGGATGCTTTCTTTCAAGTGGATCAACATTCTATACTATAGATCCTTCTCTCTGTTGAAGTGACTTGTGTCTGTCTCCTATATCAGTTTGTTGTGACAAATGCATTTCTCTTTATGGTGACCTACACGAGGAAGTCTACATGTAGCATCCACTTGGGTTGCTGCTGAAGGAGAGTGTCAGAAATTGTGTAGACTTCATAAGGCTATTTATGACCGTAAACAGAGTTCAAGAGCATGGTTTCAGAAGCTCTAGGATTTGATAGAGCAACAGGGGCTTGTGAGATCGATTATATATAATTCATTGTTTGTTCAAAGGTCTCAAAGAGGTATTGTTGCTATACTGGTCTATGTTGATGATATCAATAATTACATGGGATGATGTGCATAGTATTCAAGCAACTAAAATTTTCCTTTGTTAATGGTTTGTAACCAAGGATCTTGGCAATTAACGTTGCTTCCTTGCACTGGAGTTTGTCAGGAACCTACGAGGTCTTGTGATGACATATAAGAAATACGTTACGGATCATCTCTCTCTAAGATGGGCATGGTAGATTGCAGGCTTGCCACCATTCCCATGGATTTAAGCATGAAGCTGTATGATGAAGACACATAGGAGGTAGATGGAGCTAATTGGGAAGCTCCTATAGCGACCATACCAGACCAGATATTATCCTTTAAAGTGAGCCAAGTGACTCAATTCGTGGAGCAACCTAGACATGCACTTATGGATGCAGTCCATATGATTCTGAAGTATTTGGCAACTTGACCTGGGCACTGGTCTTTTATTTAACAGAGGCACATCCCTTGCCATTATAGCTTGCACAAATGCAGATTATGTGTGATGTCCTAAGGACATGAAGTCTACCTTTACTTTGCAGTGTTCACATTTAGCTCGTTGGTATCATGGAAGAGCAAGAAGTAGAAGGTGGTCGTCAGATTGGTGCAGAATCAGAGTACATAGCTATGATACATGGGTGTATCGAGATGATGTGGGTTAGATCCGCTTTGTCTGACCTAGCTGTTGAGATGCCTCATCCCATCCACCTCCAATGCGATAATCAAGCTGCTCTTTTCATTGCCAACAACCCAAACTTCCATGAGAGGACCAAGCATATCGAGGTAAACTATCACTACACTCGAGACATTTTTTATTTTTTTTTGAGTGAAATGGGTGAGGTCACAAAAAATGGAACTCACCACCAAGTATATTAACTATAAAATAAAAAATAAAAATTATTACAAACTCCACATTGTACACAACGCTCTGTTATGCTCCAGTATATGTTATGTATAACAAGACCGCCCCCAAAAAATGACGTCGTTCCTTGCGCACCAAATCTCTGTAAAGTAAAATGTTTTGAAGTCATAATTTACTAAAATTGAAATCATAGATATCAATTCATAATTAAAACATCAACTAGAAAAGTTAATATACATACAACATAATTGCTGACCAACCACATATTTATTGACATAGGTGAAATGCATATATTACATAAGTTGTTTATACCCCTATTTATTTAAGTGTACAAATACTATCAAAAAAATATAATAAAAATATATTTAGTGTACCTAAAAATAAGTTCTAAAATATATAAAATAAGATAATAAAATAATAAAATCAAATATACAAAATGGAAATAGAAGATGCAAAACATTGATGAAATACCAATAAACATACCCTTAAAAACTAATTTATAATAAATAAACCCAAAAAATAGATAAAAATCATATTAACGTACTATGTAAAATAATAAACATTTTTTATAATAAAAAAGTAATAAAATCATTTATTATAATTAATTAATTTCTGATAAAAGGGGGTTGTTTTGTCTTTTTACGTCATGTGTGGACCAATCACGACCCAGGGATTGTTGACTCCCGGTCAACTACCCCTGGCGCATCCGACTCCTGCCAAACATGTCGAGTTCCCGATGTTGTGCCATTTTTCCAGGGCATCTCATCTATCTATTTCATCGTTTCTCTATGCGAAGATCTCCCTTATCATCACTGATCTTCGCCTAAACCTTTAATCTTCTGTACATAACCCATGTTCTTCCCAAATCGACGGATAACACCTACAGAATAGCAAAAGGACGCGCACTGCCCTCATGCCCAAACCTGCATACCAATCTGAATCTCCTCTAAAATCCGTGCCATCATGGCCATTAATCCACGAGATTCCGATCATATTCCAGACCTAAACAGAGGACGATCAAGTGAAGAATAAGTGGTCTGTATCCTCATCCGCTGAACCACACTTGGTGCATACCTCAATATCCAATCCAAGCAATTGACCCTGACGAACCTGCATGAGAATCTGATCCTGTCGAAGCAACCAAAGAAATTTTTTTATCTGATTTGGCCACACTACTTCTCCAAATCATCCTGAAATCCGTCACCATATCCGCCTCCATTTCCTCCCCATCCTCCACCAAAAAACGGTAAGCCTTTTTCAAGGAAAATCTGCCATCACCCCATGTAAAATGGTCCGTCCTCCTATGGGACCCTCAATCTCCGCCAGATGTGCTTGTAACGGAAGGAACTCCTCCACTCTATGGTCCGACAAATCAGAGACAAAGGTAGGGGCCCATGCCTCATGCACCCACATCTCCTGCACCGTCACCCTCCTGTTAGTAGCTAGTTGTCATAACCGTGGGAGCAACTTTCCCAGAATCCCATCACCCGTCCAATTGTCCCTCCAAAAGCAGAACGATGCGCCATCCTCAAGAACTGGTCGCACTTCTCGGCAATATCCGGCATCACGTCAATAATCCCCTTCCAAAGAGAGGAAGGCATGCGACATGGTGCGGTCGCCAAAGACATGGATACCCCATACAACCTCATCAATTTACACACCCATGTCCTCCGAGTCACCCCAGATCTGCACCACCAACTTTGCCATAAATGCTTTGTTTATCTCGTCCATTCACAAAATGCCCATCCCATCCTTCTTGGACCTCATCACCTTGTCCCATCCCACTAAATGTATGCCACATCTGTTCTGCTTACCATCTACTCAGAAAAATCTCCTCATGAGGGCCTTTATGTGTGTACGAACTCCCATAGGAAGCTGCATCGTGGAACAAAAAATATAGGTATGGCGACAACACGTGCTTCGACAACCCCATCTTCCTTCCCTTTGACAACATGATGCCTTCCACCCCGCCATCCTGCCCTCAAGCCTACCTTATAAAATCCTCCAGTCCTGGTTCCTGGGCTTCCCTGCCATCAGCGGAAGGCCTAAGTAAGTGATCGACAATTCTGACGTTGGAATCTCAGGAGCACCGTCACTCCTGCATCTCGTGCTCGTTCAAGCCGAAAGGAACCACCACGAACTTGGCCCTATTGATGCGAAGCCCGGAAAGATCACCAAAGATGTCCCTAATGTCGAACGCTCGTAGTATCTTCTCCTTATCATTTTCATGAACAACATAGTGTCATCCGCATACTGCAAAATCGGGATGGTAATCTCATCCCTCTTATAATCCTCGCACCGACCAACGCTCATTACCAACCTCATCATAACTGCCAATGCATCCGCCACGATGATGAATAGAAGTGGAGCCAACAGAGTCCTTGCCTTATCACCCTCTACGACTAATAAAACCCCCCTTTCGGTTTGCCATTGACAAGTACATCGCTTGATCCACCCAATCCATTATTTCAGGAAACTCCTCTTTTCCAATGAAGCCCACAAAAATCACCACTCAATGCAATCATACGCCTTGGAGCTTCCATAATAATCCCTTGGCTTTGCTTCGCTTCCAATCCGTCACGATCTCTGAAGCAACCACCAACCTATCAACCATATTTTTCCCAGGTACAAAGTCCATCTGCTAAGACCAAATGATCCTACCAAGGACCTCCCTTAGGTAGTTCGCCAAGATCTTCGAAATAATAAGGTAAACAACATTAAACAAGGTGATCGATCTGTAATTATAAAAAATTCAGGAGCCGCCACGTGTCACTCCCAGAAAAATTGCAAACTAAAAAGGAAATAAAAATCGAAAAGAAATCGGATCAAATAATTTTTCTTCACGAAGGTTGGTCGTCTCGATGACATCTACAACTTTTATAAGGAGATCAAAATTAAAATAGGTCATTTGCATGAAGTGATATTTTTGGGGTACTCTTTAAGAAAAAATACGATAAAATCAAAGACAAATATTTATACATTACTCTATTTTTTGGATTTTTTTAATTAAGATAATAAGAAAATGAAACAAAATACGATAAAGACGACTTTTGTACAGATTATTATTGCACACTCAGACTCTGTCAATTTCTTTAATTTTGATTTTATTTTAGGTTTGGATTTTTGCGTATTTTAATAAAACTTTTTGTCAAAGGAAATAAATGACAAAATAAATAAAAGAAAAAGAGTTAAATATGTTCATAAAATAATAGATAAAAAACGAGTAAAATACACAATGTACAAATGAGGTCCAAAACCCAACTTTCATATATGAGCTCCGATTTGCTTGAACTTGATCTTATTCTGAAGATAATTGAATGTACTTTAGTTCAAAAGTGAGTAGGATTAAATCAGACACTGTATGAGGAAGATATCAACATTTTAGTCTGATTATCCTGAAATTAGGATTTGACTTTATAGATCACTTATTTCTGTTAGTGATTTTTTTGTATTTCATTTATTCTTATTATTAATATGTACGCAGTGGAGGTGGTTTCAGGTGATTTGGAGTTAGCATGAATTAATTAAAAATCAGGGTAGTTAGCTTATTTTACTAGTCAATTGGGCTGAGCTTTTTGGCATTCTTATTTTATGCAATTATGCATGATAAAATGCAATTATTAATTACACATGCATGAATGATAATTATGCAAGATAATTGATAAAATGCAGATGATTTTTGGGGAACCATGCTTAATTAATCTCTTTCGGAGATTCATCACGCAACGCCACCCCAACTGCCTGATCACCCTCCACCACCGCTCCACCAACCGAAATCGAGTGTATATAGTTCCTTCACCTTCTTCCACTGGTCATCATATGGAAAAATTCGTGTTGCATCGTCCTCCTTGACCCATCACTGCTCGGACCTCTGCCTCCAAGCAACCTCCTCCTTTCTATCCTCAAGCAGCAACTCCTCAAGACAGCCACTTCTCACCACCGCTTCTTCCGCCGTGAGCTCCCTTACGCCCTCTAATTAATCCAAGCTCTGAACCTCCTCCTGCGCCCTCAAACGTCTGGCCTTGCGCTGCATGCGGTTTTCTTTATTAAATTGCATTGGAAAAGATCTCAACGCCGACAACTTGCTCCCAAAACGACAAATTGCCGACCCACTCGGACGACAACTGACCCAAAAATCTGAGACCACCTCGCGGAAATCATCCTTCAACATCCACGCCTTCTCAAACATGAAGAAAGAGCGTGTGCACTCCTCCTCCCCCAAGAACCACAAAAGAGGCATGCGATCAGACCGAGTTCCGGGCAAGGCACGAGCTCTGCCAATAGAAAGGCCTCCAGGGCCTCATTAGATAAAAGGAATCTATCAAGTCGGGATATGGAATGCGAGCCGCACCACGTGACACTCAACCCGCTGTATCAAGAATCTGCAGGAGCTAGCCCTGAATTGCCTCAAGCAGCTCCAACGACCCTCTGTCTCCACCACCTTGATCCCCCAGACGATCCTCTGACCGCAATGTCACATTAAAATCACTAGCAATGAGACAAATCACATTATGGAATCTCTCCCTACTCATCCACTACTCGTCCACCATCCTGTCCATGCTGACCCCATTACAAGGACTATTTACATTTGTCACCAACAACTGCCTGCCATCAGACATGCGCATCAGCGGAAAACGACAAAGAGAAAACCCTTGTACTTCCTCGCCCATCAAATCAAACTTCGCACCGTCCCATCTGATCGCCATACTACCAGCTTCTTCCACATAATCCACTGCCCTATATTCCCCCAACATGTATCCCCCAATCTCCTTCCATGCCTCATCCATTCCATCATAAAATCTTAGTTTCCTGCAGAAGCGCCACATCCGCCCCTTGCTCGAGCAACAACTTCCGGACAACCATTCTTTTATCCGCCTGCCCCAAACCCCTAATGTTCCAAGTCACCATCTTCATTGAGGATGGGGAACCTGCCGACCTCATCAGCCCAAGACACTGCTACCTTCGCTTCCCGCCCCACCCCAGGCCGCAGGGTGAGAACCCGCCGCCTCCTCAGCCCCAGCTGGCCTGCTCAACTCCAACTGCACCCCTTCTTGCTCCTCTAGCAACTTGATCGGGTGCACAACCCCACTGCCCCTTCCACCATCAACGGCTCCCGACTCCCCCAGCTCCCCCCCGCCAAGGCTGAAACACCAGCCTCCCCCCATCGATGCCCTCTTCCTCTACAGAACCAGGGCCTCGATGAGAGGACCCCTCCTCCCGGCGATGCACCTCCGCACGTCGACTCCATCGCCTCTCCTTGTGCCGGCAACAGAGAAAAGTGCGGCCAAACAACGACTTCTCTGCCACCAGGGTGTCCCCCCGACTTCGCCTGCGGTAGCCCATCCTCCTCGTGCATGACAGGAGTCGACCCAGAACCGCGCCATATGATGCAACGTGGAGTCAAAAGACAGGGCCAAATATTTACCTAAATTCAATGGTCAATTTTATTTACGTTATTTAAATTATCGTGTCGTTAATTAAATAAATGAGATCGCATGTGATCTCAATCAATTAGTTGTCGATTTTGAATTTCAAATTAGTTAGAGTCAGTTTAGGAAAATTAGTTGTCAATTTAAATTAGTTTTCTTTTTTTGGAATATCATCCCTCCTATATAAAGGGATGAGGGTCCAATGTTTTCAGATAATCCAGTATTGATAAAATTTGAGATTTATCTCCCTCTATCTCCCTCCTTCTCCCTCTCTCCCCTCGCGATCTCCGCGTTCTCCTCCTTCAACCCCGCGCTACAGGCGTGATTTCTTCTCTCAACCCTTCCATTATTCTTCCACCGAAAATTCTACCAAATATTTTAAATTCGATCGTCGCGCCAAATTCGTGTTTGCATCATTTGGTATCAGAGCATGGAAACCGAATCGTTCTCACGATTCAACGACTCTGTCGCATATTGGCAAGTGCAATTCGATCTGAGTCGTCTCTCCCCTGACTCACATTCACGCTCGCGTTCGAGGAAGTTCAAGAAGCACCTTATATCAAGCATTAAAGTGCAAACGTGGTTGGATGCGCTAATCGACGAAGATCTCGCCGTCAACTACGAACACCTCGCTGGTCCACGGAGAATCGGCCGCGATCCAGGCCGATTTAGAGGAAGAAACGGCCGAAACCTCTGTTGTCCCGGAGATTTCAGATCAACCCCCATCGCCGATGACGTCCCCGATATCAGCCCCCCGCCCTGCTGCAATCCAACATGACCAGCCCCGCATCCCTGGCGGCCCCCCTAGCCTCGACGGACCCCTCCACCATCCCCATACACCCCACGACACAGCCCCCGGCCACAGCCCCGCCACCTTCCCCGCAAACTCCCTCGCTCTCGCCACATCCCAGGAATTCTCCTCCCATGCACTAAGCCCCGCACCTCCGCCTCCTCTCGCCGCTACCCCTTCCCGCAGTACCTCATCTGAACCCCCCCATACATTCCCAGCCCTCCTTCTCGCCCAACCCTAACCGCACCGCCCCCAGCCACGCGCCACTCCTCCCGCACACCAGCCACTTCCGCATCCCGCCTACAGCTCCTCCTCGCCCCCGCACCCGCCTACTGCTCTCCCGACCCCCCCTCTCTCGTCGCGTCGCTACCACCCCCCCACCCCGGCTGTTGCCGCCCCGCTCAGCCACTGCTACCACCGCCCCCCCATCGGCCTCTCCCTCCGCGCGAGAACAACCATCACAACCACCACGCGAAAGACCCCGCGCCGTCACCGCCTGCGCCGAAGTCTCTGCCGCAGTTGCGACGACAACTTGAAAGGCCGAACCCTAACAAAGGGGTCGACCTCTACGGGATTCGCCTCCAATAAAATTTGGGATAAAAAACCAATTGAGAATATTTGCAGGAATACCCCTCCTCCTATAAGTCCTTATCAAAAGGTTTCTTTGGAGGAATTATGCCTCGACTTCAACTTAAAGGAAGGGATACGAAAATTGCAGAGATGCCCTCCAATTGAGAAAAACTACAAACGTAACGTTGAAAAGGATCTAATTGGGGGAATTTGAGGCTGCTATTTCAAGATCGAGTTCTCGAACGACGAGCGAAGATCAAGCAATTCGTCGGGAGACGAATTTTAAAAGCGGAGGAGAGTTGATGCAGCGTGGAGTCAAAAGACAGGGCCAAATATTTACCTAAATTCAGCGGTCAATTTTATTTACGTTATTTAAATTATCGTGTCATAATTAAATAAATGAGTTCGCATGTGATCTCAATCAATTAGTTGTCGATTTTGAATTTCAAATTAGTTAGAGTCAGTTTAGGAAAATTAGTTGTCAATTTAAATTAGTTTTTTATTTTTGGAATATCATCCCTCCTATATAAAGGGATGAGGGTCCAATGTTTTTAGACAGTTCAATATTGATAAAATTTGAGATTTATCTCCCTCTATCTCCCTCCTTCTCCCTCTCTCCCCTCGCGATCTCCGCGTTCTCCTCCTTCAACCCCGCGCTACAGGTGTGATTTCTTCTCTCAACCCTTCCATTATTCTTCCACCGAAAATTCTACCAAATATTTTAAATTCGATCGTCGCGCCAAATTCGTGTTTGCATCTCCATACCTGACAGGACCACCCATATCTGCCGCCACTAGACGAGTTGGCCATCGTTGCACTGCTCGGAAGCTGGTCCGCCCAGGAGCAGTCATCAGATGCCAGCAAGGGTCCAAACATGAAGGAGGCACACCACCGCCGCCACCCTCGTCTGCCAAGGGGTTTGGAGATCCATCAGAAGCTCCACACAACCCCGTCAAACCTGTCAGGCCTCAAAAATTGGGTTTGGAGGATGCATCAAGCCGCCACCCTTGTCCTCCATGGGGTTCGGAGATCCGTTAGATGCTCCACACAACTCCACTACACTCGAGACATGATCAAGAAGAGTTTCATTTCTACCTCTCATATTACCTCAGGCGTATCGACAACAAGCGTGTTAACTGAGGCTCTATATAGAGGGCCATTTCAAAGATGTTGTTCCAAGTTAAGCTTGATTGGTATCTACGCTCCAACTTGAGGAGGAGTATTGAGATATTAGTTATCTTTTATCCTTTTTATGTATTCTCTTTATTTCTATCTACACTCTGTAGTTTGCTAACAAGTTTCTCCTCTATATAAGAGAAACTTATAGCCTCATGAATAGATAACTTATTGCATTCTTTCTCCACATGTATGACTTCCTCACTATGAAATCCACATCTCGCCTAATCCAATGGCCTCTCCCCATGTTCAGGCCTGTAATAGGAGCGAGCATCTCCATCATACCCATAAATTCTTGAAAGCACTGATCCAAGAACTCTATAATGAAGGATGGAAGCCAAACCCCATTTGAACAGACCTCAGACACCTTTGCATCCTTATTGTAAATGAGATGTAGAGATGTGGGAAGAAAGAGGAAAAAGTCCCAGCATCCATATAGTTATCATTCATAAAGGAAAAACTGCAGCCATCCCTTAACACCGGTCGAAATAGACGAGGCAAATCAGGTATAACCACATGAATGACCTTCCAAAAAATAGTCTCAAACTGTGGACGCTGAAGGTTTGTTCGACCCCGCACATCGTTGTCATAAATCATATGTAACAACATACAACAAAGATCTTCCTTATCACCTTAAATTTGCGTGACCCACTTCAGAAGCAGAGTGTGATTCATCTCTTTTATACTTAAAATGCCAAGCCCCCACCCTCACGGGAGTAACAATCTCCCAATCTACTAGGTATAGACCACATCCATTGAGTTGTTTTCTCCAAGAAAAATTTTGTCACGAACATCTCCAATCTGCGATGAATTCCTAGAGGGAGCAAACATGAAGGTGTGAAAAAACTAGAATGATCGCAAGCACCCCTTTCACTAGAACTAACTGCCCCCCACGCGCTAGGGAGCCCTTCCATCCTGTAAGTTTTCAATCCAACTTCTCCACCACGGGCAGCCAGTTAGACAACGAAAGGCGACAGTCACTACCAAGTGGTAGCTTTAGGTATCTGATAGGTAATGTACCAAACGGGTAAGCCAACTCCCTATTACACATAACTGCCTCCTCGTCAGACATGTCAAATTGCATAATAGATTTGTCGTTGTTAATCTTCTACCATGAAGCTCCCGAAAGTTCTCCAGCACTAGAGCCATGTTCCTTGCTTCATTCCTTCCTCCACGAAAAAGATGGTGTCATCTGCATACTGGAAGACCATAATGGAAATGTCTCCTAGAGAGAACCTAGTTAAGAGACCATGGTTTACCGCCTGATTCACCATATGCGGAAGAACATCATCGGCCAAGACGAAAAGAAGGGGCACCAACGGACAACTCTGACTAACACCTCTTTGCGGTTGGAAGAATCCCCCTTCAGGCCGCTCGTTCTCTAGAATTGAGTTGGAGGCAACGATGATGCACCTCTTCATCTATGAGATCCAAAGGTCTAGGAAGCCTCTTGTAGCTATGATCGATCGTGAGAACTGCCAATCCACGTTGTCGTAAGCCTTAGAGAAGTCGGCCTTCTAGACGACACCATGGGCATGTCTTCTTCGCCAATCCGCAACAATCTCCGAGGTCATTGCCTAGCTGTCTCCAATTTGTCTGTTAGGAATGCACACAGATTTGAGTGTCAACGCCATTTCCTCCAAAACCTCATTAGGCCTCTTACCAAGGACCTTGACAATCAATAAGTATATGGAATTCGAGAGGATGAGGGGTATGAAACTTCCGCTCTTTCCACGACCTCATTCGGCAACAAGAAAATGATGGCTCTATATATATTGTCAAATCCGACGTTGCCCTGACTGAATTCTTCCAACACAACAAAAATGGCATCCCCAACCACTTCCCGTAACTCATTGAAAGAAAAAATAGGGAAACCATCAAGTTCTTATGTCCCCTCCGCATTCAAAGCAATTGTCCCCTTCACCTCCTTCTAGAATAGTCTAACTAGATGATCATAGTGCTCCACTGATGCATATATTTGAACACATTTTTAGGGTATTTCAATTCAAATAAGGCTTTGTTTTTTATATGGATCTCCTTGGTTGACACTTGTTATGCCTACAACCTTTGATGATCTCAAAATGGGGCCTTTGGTAGGCAACATCAACTTCACTGATACAGGGATACAATCTATTTTCGAGCCATGAGTTTAGGTTTGGTTGACAAAGGCATTTAGACGAGATCCATATCTTTGCTAGTGTATGAGTTGTGTGGGGAAGAGAATGAATTGTTGTGTTTTATTCCATTGATCTAGGGTTTCTTATATATTGTGAAACCCTAGAGAGCTAAAAGAGAGAATTGCATAAAACAATGTTCAGAAAAACGACCGAGTAAGTCGCATACTCGGCTGCATACTCGTACTCAGGGGCCTTGCCGCTCCGAGTATGATGAAGTGACCATGTATGCGGGTTGACCCACATACTCGGTCGAGTATACCCCTTATGCGGCTGCATACTCGGCCGTTTTTCTGATAGAACTTTTTTTATTTATTCTGAAACCAAATAACCCCACCCGCATAATAACATAAAACCGCATGCTCCTCGCATAAAACTGCATACTTCCCGCATAAAACCACATACTCTTCCGCATAAAACCGCATACTCCCCACATACTCTCCCTACCGAGGATATTAACATAATATTAAATATTATTTAATATTTTTAATAATAAAAAATACCAAACCGCATAAAACCGCATACTCCACGCATACTCTCCCGCATACAGCATACTCTCTATGCAGTGATCCCTTCGACTGAATACCGCATAGCGCCTTCCTGAACATTGGCATAAAAGACATCAAAGGATTACATGGTTCAATAAATAAATATAAGACACAATAAATTTTACACTCCCCCTCAAGTTGGAACACATATATCGCTCATTACCAACATGGAAATCAATAACGAGATGTTTCTTTAGTAGTGCCTTCGTGAGTATGTCTGCAACCTGAAGATCAGTGGAGATATGCGGAGTAGTGATCTTTTCCCCTCGTACCACATCACAAATGAAGTGATAGTCAACCTTAATATGCTTAGTTCGCTCATGAAATGCATGATTGGTGGCAATACTAGTAGCAGAATTGTTGTCACAATATAGAGGTACGAGAGTAGTAGCAGGAAATACAAGTTCCTGTAGGAAGGAGACAAGCCATGTAATCTCATAGGTGGCTTGCGCCATTGCCCTGTATTCTACCTCCACACTTGAATTAGAGACCACTGTATGCCATTAAGTAACAAGGTTGCTACCAACAAACATAGCGTAACTTTTAGTGGATCGACGATCCTCAAGTAAACTAGCATACTCTGCATTTGTATAGACAGAGATATCAATGTGACCGTTGATCCCATAGAAGAGTCCTTGCCCTGGAGATTCCTTCAAATATCGAAGGACTGAAGAACATCCTGCTAATGACCGTGGCCTCAAATTTCAGCGAAATTCGGTCGAATTTCTGTCGAATATCGATATCCAGTCGAAATCGAAATTCGATCGAAACGACCGAAATATGGAGGTCCTAGTACAAAAAATGATCGAAATTCCGGTCGAAATTCCATCGAAATTCTGTTTTGGTCGATACCGAAATGGTGACCGAAACCGACATTTAGGGCCTTGCTAATGACTGTAAAGAGGTATCTCCATGTGCTGGCTGGCTTTGCTATCGGGCATAATAACAATGGGGTAGGGTAGTTTGCCCACTAGACCTCTATATTATGTAGTATCCTCAAACTTAGGATCAATGGACATAGAGTGCTTTCTCAGTTCTGCATGGATGCTGGATGTTGTGCATTCAAGTAGTCCAACCTTAGTAAAAATATCTCGACAATGCTTCCGTTGTGAGAGATGTATTCCCTTTGTAGTGCGTATCACCTCAATGCCAAGAAAGTAGCAGAGTTGTCCAAGATCCTTCGTGGCAAAGACCTTTTGAAGAAAGGTCTTGGTCTCTAAAGTACATGCTTCATCATCCTAGTGACAACCATATCATCAACATAGATTACAAGTATAATGGTGCTAGTAGACCGTCGCCCGACAAATATAGAGTAGTCTGGTGTCATCATCTGAAAGCCAAAAGTGTTGATCTCAACAGTAAATCTGTCAAACCATGCCCGAGGGATCTGCTTCAGGCCGTAGATGGCCTTACGTAGGCGGTATACACACTCCCCCTTGACTACGTAATCTGACCGTTGTACCATAGAAGCATCTTCTTCAAGGTCATTGCAGAGAAAGGCATTCTTGACATCAAGCTATAATATATGCCAATCCTATTAGCAACAATTGAAAGAATGGTGCATATGGAATCCCATTTGGCAACTGGAGAGAAGGTCTTAAAATAATCCACCCCATCCCATATGTTTGCCTGAAGCCTTTTGCTACCAATATGGCTTTTAGTCTATCAACGGACCCATCATGTGATTGTTTGATCGTGAAGACCCATATGCATGCCACATATTGAACTCCAGAGGGACGTGACACAAGATCCCACATATCCCGAGAGGTAAGAGCATCCATCTCCTCATCCATGTCTTGTCGCCAACCATGGTCTTGCAGTGCACTATGATGATATCGGGGAATAAAATTTGCCATTAAACATCTGTAAATCTTTTGTCACAGCTAGATAAACCATCAATAGAAGTAAAATGTGACGGGGTGAAAAGTGCGTTGCCCTTTTGATTTTCGGAGAGTTATATGATTGTGGGAGCACTTGAAAAAGGCATGTCATCTTGCAAAAAAGGGTCATGCGAAGGCACATAAATATGTATAATGGTGTGCTTATGTTTACAAATGATCGATGGGGGTGGTAGCTACAAAAGGATGTCACTGACAGGCTGTGTAAAGAAGCTATTCTGCTCAAAGAAAGTGACATCCACAGAAATATAGTACCGATGCTCAAAAGGATCATAACACCTATAGCCCTTCTGAGTGTGAGTGTAACCAAGGTAGACACACTTGATAGCCTTAGGTGACAACTTGTCAGCAACATGAAAGTTATGAACAAATGCAATGCACCCAAAAATCCACAATGGTAATGGAAACGGAGACTCCTTGGGGTACATTAGAGACAAAGGACTGGCTATTTTAACATCAGCATCTGTCTGCATCAAGGTTTAGCTTTGAGTCCATTCATTTTTACTTTGATTATGGGTGAGTTGTCTAGTCACATTCAAGATGAGATTCCTTAGTGTATGTTCGCCAATGATTTTGTGTTAATTGATGAGGCAAGAGATGGAATAAATGAGAAGTTGGAGGTTTAGAGACATGCCTTAGAGACTAAAGGATTGCGTATAAGCAGTGCTAAGACTGAATAGATGGAGAGCACATTTGATGGAAACAGTGAAGGACTCGAGGTGAAAATTGGAGACGATAACATTCAAAAGAAAGAAGAAAGACTCTTTTAGATACTTAGGATCTATTTTGCAACGAAATAAGGAAATTGATGGAGATGTTACTTACAGAATAAATGCATGTTGGCTAAATTGGAGAGGAGCTTCTACGGTTCTTCGTCATAAGAAAATCTCTTTGAAAGTCAAAGGAAGTATTACAAAGCATCCATGAGACCTGCTATGCTCTATGGATCAGAATGTTGGCCTGTGAACTATAGACATGTGCAGAGAATGAAAATAGCAGAAATGAAAATGCTAAGGTGGATGTGTGATCATACACGAAAAAATCGGATTCGAAATGATGCGATCAGAAGGAAAGTTTGTGTAGTTCTGATAGAGGATAAGATGAGAGAAACCGCTTATAATGGTTTGGCCATTTGCAATGGAGGTCGGTTGATAGAAGTTGCAAAATTTGGGATGTTGAGCCGGTTAAGAGAGGGCAAGGAAGGCCCACGAAGTGATGGAATTAGACTATCCGACTGGATCTTAGTTATTTGGATTTAAGCCGGAGAATGACCCCCAATAGATATAAATGGAGGCAAAAAATCCATGTAGCCAGCCCTACTTATTTGTGGGAAAAGATTTTGTTTTTGTATTTATCATGTGAAAAATGACATCCATATCCTCTATCAAACATACACATATATGAAAGAATATGGATATATTTGTATCCGTTTTTCATCCCTAGGTAAAACCCTACACGCAACAGAACGAGGAGAAACCTCATTGGTCTTCAATTTATCTTGTCCCAGTTAATATCTATATTTTCATATGGGGGTGATTGGGGGGGGGGGGTATTTGGCCCGACCTGAGGCCCATATCCGTTTATTTATTTTATTTGTAAGCCTTAAATGGTCGTTGTTATTGTTCTGTTAAAAAAGTCAAAACATCCAAAAAATGTGGGAGAAAAGGAATAAAAAAAGGAGAAGTCTGAAAAGAAATAAAAAAAAGGAGATGAAGAAAGGAAAACAAAGGATAAGAAATTTTGCTGTTTACCTCTTTTGTTTTCTCAACTTGGTCAATTATCGTCATGTTTCCGACAAGTATGGGAGCAAAAAGGAGTAAAAGATTATGCGATTGATGATAACTTCTGTTGTGGCCTCTGGACTGTAACGAATGGTTACAAGTCTGTGCTTATTCTTTAGTATGTGAATGCTGCCATTCTCTTTATTGAGGGTGGTGCTAGAACAATGGAAGGGATTGCTGTAGTTTTCGAGCTATTCGGAGCGTTGTCTGGCCTGCAGCTAAACAGTGACAAGTTTGTTTTCGTTCCATTTGAGATGGAGGGGCAAAGGTGGAGGCTTGCGTTAGAGCTTTGGGGACTCGGAAGTGGTCGTTTCCTATTAGCTATTTGGGCCTTCCTTTAGTGGCAGGGCGGCGGATGCAGAGTGACTGCAGATTGGTGTTTGAGAAGTTGGAGCGCAAGCTGGTGGGGTGGAAGGCGTCTTGTCTCTGGGGTGGGGTTGTACTCTTGAAGGCGCTGCTGTCTATATCCCAGTTGTTTCCATCTATTAGATTGCTTCCTGTTGGAGTTGGGTGGAGATCTGAGAATTTGGTGCATATGTTCTTTTAGGTAAGTGGTGGTGATGGGCATAGGATGCTACTATTGGGCTGGAAGACGATGGTGTAGGAAAATGGGGAATATGGCCTTGGTGTTAGGTTCGGGGGAGATGAACATGGCTTTGTTGACAAAATAGGTTGCTTGTGTTGGAGGGAGGGGTTGGGGTGCCGATCTGTTGACCTAGCTGCTGCACGGTATATATGGTGTTCGGATGGGTTTGTCATGGCATGAGAGATTGGTTCGAGCTCCTTTGAAGTTCTGGAAGGGAATTTGTTCGTTGTTGTTGATGGTCACACATTTCTTTAGGCGGGCTGTGGATGATGGGGAGTACTCTTTGCTTTTGGTTTGATGAGTGCACTGTCATGTACTTTGTGGCGGCTTTCCCCGGTTCTTTGTGCAGATGTCGAATGGAGAAATCTCTATGGTCGAGGCATGGGATGGGAGTAGTTGGTGCCCCCAGTTCTGTTTTGACCTGTCTGATCAGAGACTAGATAAATTCTTGGTGCTTCTGGAGGCTCTCTCTTCGGGCCTGATCGTTGGGTTGGCTGGGGGTGTCTTTTCGGTGCGAAAGGCGTATATGGCTATGTTACGATCCAGACATTATTTCCGCAGAGTATGATTGGAAAGCCATTAAAAGAGACTTATACATGGTCCGGTTTATTAGGATGACTGTATCTAAACACAGGTATGACTCAGAATAGATTTTCTTGGAGGGAACAAGTCCTTGTACGAGCATCCTTCAAAGTTAGAGAAGGCTTGGTTAGGATATGGTGTATCTTGTATATTTGTCATATCAAGCATATCTATTTTGCTCTGACTTCGCTGTGCTTGTTAGTATCAGGCTTCTTATTAATGTAGATGGTACCGGAAAGTACTCATTCTAAAAGGGTTGGAGATCCTCTCAGATATTGATATGATTTGTTCCATACATGTTCCTTTCAAAACTATTTAATTTTATTAATTTTAGCCTTGTAAATCATAATAACCTACCTATCTCTGGTGAAAGTATAATTAAAAATATGCACCTTCTCCCATAACAACAGTGTGTTCATCTAAGCACATCATTTGTTGGCTTTACTACTTAGGCTAACTAGTAATTTTAATGAGTTTACGGAATACTATTTTAGCAATGGATTTACATCTGTTCTTTGAGAATAATATTCAGAAAATTTGGTTGAGTTTGAGCTGCGTCATGAAGTTTATGAGGACCATTCGTTTGTATATAATGCGCTAATGGTATACACCGTTCAGAAAACCTACTTTACAGTTTATACATTCCTGGTAGTCCTCGTTAATTGTTCTCATTGTTAATTTGCAGCCTGGAGACAACTCTAAGGAACTTCTCCTGTTTAACTACTGGCGACAGCATCATGGTAGCTTATAATAACAAGAAGTACTACATAGATATTATAGAAACGAAGCCCGATTCTGCTGTCAGTATCATTGAAACAGACTGTGAGGTTGATTTCGCACCACCTCTCGATTATAAGGAACCAGAGCGTCCTGCACCTAATGTCCCTACCAGCAAAGCATCTGCCCAAGGTTCTACTTTTAACATCCTTTTCATTTTGTCTATGTAATCTTTTTATTCTAACGGTAATAGTTACTTTTGAATAATGCGCGGTCCGTTTCTAATCTTCTAAGTATTATTTTCCATCTTTTAATTATATGTAAATTGTAGTTGACACAATTACAACTTTTCCATAATAGTGACACCATAATGGTTGAGACCATATTTTGATGACAAACAAGACTTCTTCACTCGTAAAAATCTCAAAGAATAGTTCCTAGTCAGTTGTGTATTCCACGTGCCTTTTATTTATATGTAAAGTGTAAGATGACACAATTAGAAGTGTTCTTTCTAATAGTGATGTCATTATGGTTGAAACCATATTTTGATGGCAGACATGGCTTCTTCACTCGTAAAAATCTCAAAGTACAGTTCCTAGTCAGTTGTGTATTCCACACGGTTTCTTTCATTTGTTTGAAAATAAAGGGGTGTGAACTTGAGACGAGTCACACCTGAACGTGCTTTCTTTCATGAACTTCTCATCTTGCCTTCTTATCTACGGAGGTTGCTACACTCAATTTGGGGCTTCAATTATTTACCTTTTTTATTCCAAGGAGTTGGCACCACATAATGATGAGGGGTAAACTGCCTCTTCATGTGGTGCTCGCATAACAAGTAGTTTGATCATCGATGTAGAGCCATAACATGCATTACGACATCGATTCAACTCACTCATCATCCTTCTCGTATCGCAATCACGTGATTCACCTACACCTTCATCTCAACTTCTCAACAGTCTATTGCGAGGACTTCATAGGAGTAGGAGGTCGATTATGAAATCTTTTGAAAACTGTGTTGTGTGGAGAGACAACCTCAACCTCCCGGATAGATAACCTCCATCTTGTTTCTCCGTATCTATGCAAAGAAGAGGAGAAAACTGTAAAATCCCGGTGTCTAGACCCTGTCTGTTGTTGGAGATTACTGGCCCAGACAAATTGTTGGGCTTAGGTTCAACTGGAGCCCTTGATCACAACCCAAAATGCTTAAGTCCAAGTTGCATATTAGTAGCTCCTACTACTTATATGCTACCACTACACTTTGTGATTGCCAGATGTAGTACTATGTTTGGGATGCTACAATCATTCCCACTTATATTTGCAATGTCCTCGTTGCGTAGTGGTCTATGACCTATTCTCGGTAATAGTGACAGCTTCACCTCTTGAGTAGACCTTTCCTTCTAATTGTATGGTAGGGATGGCTTCACCTTGGCTAACCCTTTGTGTTCTCGATATACAAATCATGACTAGGGGTGATGGAATCCGCATATGGTGGTAGGTTAAACTTCCATTGAAAAGGCCAAGCCCCTTTTCAAACAAACTTCTGAAGATCCCTCCCACAAATCCTTCCTCGGACTCAAGTAAGGGGAGTATCACCTTCCTCAATCCTCTAGAGCATTCTCTTAGAGAGTAGGGCCTTTCATGAGGCTAGAGATCAAAATCTAGTCTGCTCCTCAATAAAGTTTCTAAATCTCTAGTCATCGCATATACATAGCTCCAATTTGGTTTTGTTCTTATTAGCCAACCATGACCTACACACACGTAGTCTTATGGTTCCTTTATGTCATTTTTGCACACCATCTCTTTTGTTGTGATTAGATAACCATGACCTACATAATGGATGGGGTTGTGATGACATCTGAGATTGTTGTTGAGTGGCGAAGGAAGAAGACCAAGGGATCCTTTGTAAGGTGGACTTTTCAAGGACATATGACTGTTGACTGATGTTTCCTTTGGATGTCCCTGCATCTTAAGGGTTTTTATAATGAATGGATTGGTTGGATGGATTATGCGATATTGGTGATTGAAAAACGTGAGGGTAGCTTCTTTTTGCCGCAATTTGGAATTAGGCAGAGTCGCTTGGCGTTGTTACTATTTGTGGCGGTGGTGGTTGATGCTCTGGTCAGAATGATGTTAAAGGCATGAGAGGAAGGTTACCTAGGAGGTTCCGACATGGGTGAAATTTATGTTCCCATTCGTCAGTACGCAAACAATACTATTTTCTTTATGGTGGTGAGATTACAATTGTGGAAGGGATGACCACCGTTCTTGAACTATTTGGGTTAGTTTCATACTCGAAGATTAACCACGTCAAGTCTGCTTTTGTTCCTTTTGGGATGGAGGAGGAGGTGGTGGCATGTTGTGAGACCGCCTTATGGACGCAAGGGGCTCACCTTATTACCTATCTTTGGTTTTCCAATGGTGGAAGTGAGGCTTCGATAGTCAGAGCGACTTCTTGTTATTGAAACGTTGGAGAAGAAGTTGGTGAGATGGTTGGTTGTGTATCCCTCGAGAGGTGGTCACCTTGTGCTGTTGAAGGCAGTTCGATCGGCTATCACGATGTTCTTCCTCTCTACATATATATTGCCTTCTAGGGTAGAGGGGAGATTTTTTGAAGTCCAAAATATTTATTTTTGTTGTAATTCTATTGTAATTTTTAATTCTTGTAAAAATCCAAAAGTCATAATCTTTAAATGTACCTTTTGTTTGGATGTCTTTTGGATTAAAGGTTGTGTCTTTTTGATGTCTTAAATATCTATAAAAAGCAACCTACTTTTTTGTAGTAAGGATGTGAAATGAAGAAAAATTGATCTAGTCTTTGGCTTTATCTTTCTCTTCTTTTAATTTTTCTTTCTTCTCTCTAATCCTCCAATCCAATATTCCTCCCCGATCATCTCCTCGTGTCACGTAGTTTGGCGTGCTCCTCCTTATCTCCTCTCCACAATTTCCTCTCTTTTCAACCTTCAACAGTTCTTCCCTAAATTCCAACCATGTCATTCGATATCAGAGCATGGAAATCGAATCATTCTCACGATTCGACGATCATGTCGAGTATTAGTGAACGAAATTCGAATTGAGTAGATTGGATCATGGTTCACGTTCACGATAGTTGGAGTTCAAGTATCGTCAAGCAAGCATGGAGGTACAACAATGGTTGGAGGCATTTCTAGAAGATAAATTCATTCATGGAGAAGATTCATCCAATACAACATCTATATAAAGCATGTTCAATGAAGATATATTCATTCAAGAAGAAGATGGTCTGGGTGGATGATTAAAAGCAAGAAGTTAAATGGAAGCAGAGATCCTGACACATTTTGCTTGGGAAATATGGTAAAGGAGCAAGCAAGAAGTTAAATGGAAGCAGAGATCCTGACACATTTTGCTTGGGAAATATGGTAAAGGAGCGTGCTGACATGTTTCATGTGGAAGGTGGACTTTGCTAAATCTTATGACACTTTCGATTGGTCCTTTAGGAGCATACTGCAGAAAAGGAGCTTTCTGGCGTTGTAGCTTTCGTGGATGAAGATATGTACCATACTTATGTACTTTTCCATTTTGTTGAACAAACATCGAGAAAGTATGCGTCTGCAACTAGGGATGTCAGGAAAACTTGGGCTCAATGAACTCAACTCAGACTCAACTCAATAAAAACTCAAGAATCATGCTGAAAAAGCTAATGAATTCGAGTTGGGTGGACTCGTTATCCTTATCGAGTGGGGTTCATTTGTGCTCAACTTACTAATTCGACTCGATAACTAATTTGAATGAATAATATTTTTTACTAAGAATCTGAACTACACATACCATAACCATCCACCATTATAAGTTTCCCGTAAATGGATGGATACGTGGGCACACCCCAAATCGCCCACCATTATTAATTTTCCATCAGTGGATGGATATGTTGACAAATCTCAAATTAACTTCCCACGTGACATGGAGATCCCACTTCGGCTCTCCCAAACCCTCCATGCATCTTGTCATCCTCCCCCTTTACTAATTCGACTCGATAACTAATTTGAATGAATAATATTTTTTACTAAGAATCTGGACTACACATACCATAACCATCCACCATTATAAGTTTCCCGTAAATGGATGGATACGTGGGCACACCCCAAATCGCCCACCATTATTAATTTTCCATCAGTGGATGGATATGTTGACAAATCTCAAATTAACCTCCCACGTGACATGGAGATCCCACTTCGGCTCTCCCAAACCCTCCATGCATCTTGTCATCCTCCCCCTTCTCAACTTCGTTGTCTTTAATATGTACCTGCTGAATTTTAGTGATTAAAATTCAGATCGAGATTGGTTTCATTTATAGGGGATGGTGAGATGGAGAGTGACAATGGGAAGAGCGTCAGGAGGGAGAGTGAGGAGAAGGGGAAAGCTGTTGCGTTCGATCACCAAAGGGCCACCACAAACGATGTTAATGTGAATCGTGAGCTTTAAGATGCAGAGATGGAGGAAATGACATATGATGGGTCGTGGAATGATCCAAATTTGCAGAAGAGGACAATGAAGGTCGATGGTGAGGAAAAGAGGTGGTGCTTCCATTGTGGGTCGAAGGAGCATCTCTCGTATGCGTGCAAGGCCACTGAGCTGCTTTGCTTTTGTTGTGGTCGGCGTGGGCATCGATGTAGGGAGTGCTCGACGGGTAGTGTTTGGTCGAGGAAGATGAGTGAGAAGTTGTTTCCGAAGTTGCTGGGGACTGCATCGAGATCAGGGAAGAATATCGATACTCCCTCTGTGGACCATGTTATTGGGATCACAGGTATTCTTATGTGCCTCTCAAGCAAGGAGGTCGATGGAGATCCGCTAACAGGTCTTGTGGTGGGGAAGGTGAGGAGGTTTTGAGGGGTTTCCATGATGAAGTTCGTGTGACAAGAGGGGAGGGCGTTGTGGTTGATACCATTTGGTTGCATGGTGGGCTGCCTTGTAGGCGTGACATGACGCACAATTTCTGGTTGGGGTTGAATGCTGATGGGTCAACGACATCCCAATTGGCGTGGAAGCTGGCAATATTACAACACAGATTAACGTATTTAAAAAGGGACTCCCGCAAGGAGTGGGAGTTGAGGAGAGTTCAGGTGCAGGAAAAGCTGGTGAGGTTGGCTTTATCGGAGGATGGGAGGGAGTTGGACAATGAGGAGTTGGTTTGTCATGGTTTTATTCAGAAGATCCTTGAGGAGGAGGACATACAGAGAGAATATGAATGTAGTCAGAGATCACGACAAAAGTGGTTAAAGGACAGCGATGCTAATACAAGTTTTTTTTCACTCGGTGGCTAATGGCAGAAGGAGGAACAAGATCCACTTTGCGGAGGTTTAGGGGGATGTATTACGAGGTGATGGGGAGATAGCGAGGGTCGTGATAGGATACTTCAGTGATATGAGCAGGCGCAATCCTCATGATGGGTCGCGATGGTTGGGTAATGAGGGTTAACCATCTCTTCGATACGGATGCCGTGCATCTGACGAGGCCTTTTGTGCTATCTGAGGTTCAGGAGGTTGTTTTCGATTTGAACTCGGATTGGTGTCTTGAACCGAATGGTTTTCTTGTTTTCTTTTTCAAGGAGTTTCGGGACCTCATTGAGGGGACATGATGGCGATGGTGATGGAATTCACGGAAGGGAACTATGGTTTTGATCGGATCAACCGCTCTTTTATCTTCCTTCTTCCGAAGAAGGATACAATGACGAAAATTGAAGATTATAAAATGATTACACTTTCCAATGTAGTGTATTGATTATGGCTAAGCGGTTAGCTAATTAGTTTAGGGGAGTTGTAAAAAAGATCATCTATCCAGCTCAGAGTGCCTTCTTGCCAGGTGTACAACTCATGAATAGTGTGGTTTCGACCTTTGAGATAGTGGCGAATTGACCGACAGAAAACAAAAGGATTATTGTGGAAGGTGGATTTCTCGAAGGCGTATGATTATGTTGACTGGCACTTCCTTTGGGCTTCGTTACACAGGCGTAGGTTTCTTAACAGATGGATTTCTTGGATGAAGAGATGTATTACGACTGCCTCATGTGTTGTGTTGGTGAATGGGAACCTTATGGGGGGGGGTCTTTCATCCACAACGTGGGGTTAGGTAGGGTTGTCCACTGGCTCCCCTCCTATTTGTTCTTATGACAGATGCCTTGACAATCATGGTTAATCGTGCCATCTTGAGGGGTTTGTGCAACGGATACTCTCGGGAGGATCTATCTATTCCTATCCTTTAGTATCTAGACAATACGATTCTCTTTGTAGAGGGTGTCACTGATAGTTGCTAGGAGCTATCTATGGGTTTGGACATGTTCGGTGTTGTATTTGGTCTGAAGCTTAATAGAGAAAAGGCGAAGTATGTTTTGTCAAACATGGAAATTGCGTTGTGCGTAGACTGGCTACGCTCTTCATGCAAGGATCTGCCGATACGATATCTCGGTGTGCCATTGGTGGTTGAGAGGATGCGTGCTGCCGA
Source organism: Ottelia alismoides (assembly GCA_037367405.1). Classification (NCBI taxonomy): domain Eukaryota; kingdom Viridiplantae; phylum Streptophyta; class Magnoliopsida; order Alismatales; family Hydrocharitaceae; genus Ottelia; species Ottelia alismoides. The sequence goes on from JAZKJV010000630.1 coordinate 226,115, forward strand.
ATGGATTCTGATAATTGAAAAGTTGGAGCAGAGACTAGCTGGTTGGAAATCTGTGCCTATCCAGGGGATGTAGACTGGTGCTGTTGCTATCGGTGTTATCAGCTATTCTAATCTTTTACATGTACCCTAATCTGATGCCTACGAGGGTGAGGAGAAAGCTGGAATCCATCATGGGATGATTTTTCTAGTCATTGTCGAGCCAATCACATGGGTTCCCTTTCGTGGATTGGAAGACGGTCTCTTGTTCAAAAGAGGATGGAGGTTTTGGAGTTCGTAGTCTGGAAGAGATGAGCAAGGCTTCTTTGAGAAAGTGGGTTACCCGCATCTGGGGCGACCGTGACACCCTGGTCAACAGGTTGATTCGACGAATCTATGGTCTCGGTCTCTTTCCCTGGACCTGGTGATTGTGGAACGCCTCCTTCGTACTTCTGGAGAGGCATATGTGGAAAGAGAATGCTTTATTGTTTATTCATAGAGCCCAAAAGTTCTCTTATATAGAGGAGAGAAATCCTAATGGATAAATTACATAATAAGGATAGAGAAATAAATAACTGTGAAATAGTAGCATAATATAAAACTCTCAACACTCCCCCTCAAGGTAGAGCATAGATGTCTATCAGGCTCAGCTTTGAACAACATCTCTGAAATGGTCCTCGAGCTAAAGCCTTGGTGAACACATATGTTGGCTACTCACGTGAGCTAACATGAGATGTAGAAATCAAACCCTTCTGAATCATGTCTCGAGTGCAGTGACTGTATACCTCAATATGCTCGGTTCTCTCATGAAAGGCATGATTGTTGGCAATAAATAGTGCAGTCTGGTTGTCGTATTGGAGGTGCATGGGAAGAGACATCTCAATAGCTAGGTAAGTCAAAACGGATCTGATTCACATCATCTCTGTACTCCCTTGTTATTGTGATTCTACATCGGATATAGCGACAACTGTATGCATTTTGCTCTTCCATGATACCAATGAATTCCCTACGAACACATCGAAGGCATAAGTAGACTTCTTGTCCTTGGAGCATTCTGCATAGTTTGCATCTGCACAAGTTGTAAAAAGGGATGTGCCTTTGCTAAATAAAAGACTAGTGCCAAGTAAGGGCTTCAGATGCCTCACAATCGTATGGACTGCATCCATATGTGCCTGTCTAGGCTGCTCCCTGAATTGACTCCCTTTGCTCACTGCAAAAGATATGTCTGGCTTGGTAATGGTCACATATAGAAACTTCGCAGCAAGCTCATGTATCTCCTCTTGTCTACTTCATCAGTATCATCATCATATAGCTTCATGCTTAGGTCCATGAGAGTAGTGGTTGGCTTGCAATCTGCCATCCCTTCTTTGAGAAGAGATCCGTAACATACTTCCTCTCGGTTATCATAAGACCTCGCTGCATTCCTGGCAAACTCTAGTCCAATGAAGTAGCATAGACTGCCAAGGTCCTTGGTAACATACTGCTGTCCAAGAAAAGCCTTATATGCTTGAATGCCACGCGTATTATCCACTGTAATGATATCATCAACATACACTAGTACAGAAACAATGCCCTTCTGAGACCTCTTAACAAAGGAGTGTTCTGCAGTTGATCTCACGAACCCCTTCTGTTCTATCACATCCGAGAGCTTCTGAAACCATGCTCTTGGGTTCTGCTTAAGGCCATAGGTTGCTTATGAAGTTTGCATACCTTCTGACACTCTCCCTTAGCAGCGAACCTAGGTGGTTGTTGCATGCAAATTTCCTTCTGGAGATCACCATAGAGAAATGCATTCATCTCCTCGGGTTGATACAAAGGCTAACCCCATGTGATTGCAACAGAGAGAATAACTTGGAGTGTGGAGTACCGAGCTACTGGAGAGAAGGTGTCCTAACAGTCCACCCTATAGGTCTGGGTGAACCCACGAGCCACAAGTCGTGCCTTGTAGCATCAATGATGCCATCTGCTCGATGCTTAACTATGAACACTCACTTGCATCCTACAATGGATACATCTGCAGGAGTTGTAACAATGCTCCACGTGCCACGAGTAAAGAGGCCATCTCCGCTTCCATGGCCAGGCACCATTGGCTCACCTTGAGAGCCTCCTGATATATACGTGGGTTTTCAATAGCAGATAATCCCACAACACATTTCTTGAAATCTGGTGAAAGTCGCTCCAGAGACACATGACCTTTGAGGGGGTATTGTGCTCATGAACTGTTAGAAAATAAACATGCGGAAGAGAACATGGAAAAAGATAAAGAAGAATAAGAACAACGAGATTTAACGTGGAACCCTACTTCCCAAGGAGCGGGATGAAACCACGGGAGAAGCGTTCAAAGGGCCATATGCTTTATTTCTTTTCTCTCTCAATGGATACAGGAGGTCTGGGGCTCCTTATATAGCCTCCACAGAGCATCGAAGTCCCACCATTGGTCGATGTGGGACTAAACATGTGGATGGGGTAAATGGATCTCTCCAGGATTCATTTACCCTCCTACAACCCATATGGCGCATACCATGGAAGACCGTATCGATATCGATATCGTTTCGGTCCGCTCGGAAATGGATATATCGGGATATATCGACGATATCGGTGGAAATGTCGAAAATGGTGCAAAAAAGCCAATTTTTTGGCATTTTTTTCAGAAATTAAGGTCATCCAAGATATTAAAACAACAAATAACGTACAAATACACACTTATATCACACATATAGACCGTATACCGCACATATCGGTATCGCACATATCGGTCATATCGAATATATCGATATTAATATTGATTCTTGACTTATAAATATTGGAAATGGATATCATTCAAGTGCTTATAACATGAAATTACAAATATACACCTAGAAAATACATATAGATCATTTATGAGGACTATGATCCTTATAGTGCACATGTCGATCATATCGAGCATATCGCTGATATTGTTAGTTGTTGACATACTATATATATTGAAAATGGAGTTCATCCAAGTACTTTGATCACTAAGTAATTTACAAATGTACTCTTACTCTCGTAGATAACACATATTGATCATCTATGAACCTTATATCGCATATATCGATACGGTTGTACTATTAGTTTGTTGACCTATATATATATTGAAAATGGAGTTTATCCCAGTTCTTAGATTACTAAATAACGTACAAATATACTCTTAGATCACACATATCGATCATCTATAAAGCTTATATTGCATATATCGTTCATTTCAAACATATCGATATTAATGTTGATTCGTGACTTATAGATTTTTTTGAAGAATTGAGTTATAGATATTGGAAATGGATTTCATTCAAGTTTTACAACATGAAATAACTTGTAAATATACACTAAGTTGAAGAACCATTATATGCACCCTCTTGTCGCACCATACCCTACTAGTACAGGGGTCTTGCATGAATAATAACATTCATATATAGGGATATCGACGAAATATCGGCGATATCGGTCGATATCTTGTATTTTTTGTATTAAATCCATTTATTTTTGATCGATATGGGCCGATACGACGGTATATCGTCGATATCCCTGCAAAGGGATATACACTCCAATTTCAATACCTCCAACCTCTCGATATCGATATATCAACGATATATCGTCGATATATCGCTGATACGACCCTCCATGGCGCATACAACGAATACTCCAACACTCCCCCTCAAGCTGGAGCATGCAATGCTCAGCTTGGACAAACAGAAAGAAACTCAACTCACGTTAGAGGACACTACGGACAATATCATCTCAACGTGCACAACTGTTGGCTGCTATCGAGGACGTTGCTTCTCATGTCGTGCAGGTGAGGAGGACGAACAGACTGGAGTGTGAGTCAACTGAATCTCCTCGTCAGAGAGCATGCGCTCTGAACTACGTCCTGTCAGAGTCGCTGCAACTGGTAAATGAGTCTTGTCGTTGAAGAACTCTGACCCGCCACAACAATGTGGACAACTGCTCCATCTCTGAAAAGGCCGAACTGAAAAGGCCGTGGAAGTACAATTCTCGTCAGAGTCCACGGTCACTGGAGAATGGAATCTGAAAGAAGTCTCCTTGTCGGAGAACTGGGCCTCTCCCACATGAAAATCCTTGCCAACATGGTATAGGGAATGGTACTCTACTATGGACTCCCTATGGTTCACATGAAAACTCTGACCGACAATACGAGAAGAATGATGGGGACCACTAAACTGAAGATGGCAAACACGTGCTCATCTGAAAAGACCGCATACAAGTGCATGTCTGAAACTGATTCGGAACACCAATCGTCGAGTCTGAATAACCGCTGTAGAGTCTGAACAATATCTGGCTGGTTTGAGGAATCTGCAATCTGGAGAAGACCTGTGACTCTACATATACTCCCCCTTTCTCCCATACTTGTCAGAAAATGACATCAACAAAGTTAGGAGAAGACAAGATAAAGATGGGGAGAAAAATAAATTAGCCGTCACATTTTCAACTGTTCAAATCATGAAACATTTGACCCTTTCAATTTTTTTAACACGGCTCTTACTTTTTTTCTAAAGTCATTTAATCATTTTTTTAACGGCTATTCATTTCTTTTTTTAATAAGCCGTAGACAATTTTTTTTACGCTTGTTCTTTTTTTCTCAGGACTTTAGCGTACCATTTTTTTGTTATTGTACGGCCTTTTCTCTTCGATTTTTTAAGCCCAACTGGGCCCTTAAACATGCCCCCGCCCCCTTATTTTTAATATAGAAACAACAGAATTTTTTTAAATAACAAAGACCAACAAGCCTCTTTGGATACCCATAGGCCTTAGGGTTCCGCTCGTGCCTAGGGTTCCAAAGAAACCCAACGCAACCGTCGCCCAGAGTGGTCGTCGCCCTGGTGAACATGAGCTCCTCCTGGAGCTTTGTGTATTGCGCAGGGTGTTCATGGGGGGCAATGCCGCTTGGAGTGGGGGCGAGAGGCTTACGGGAGCTTGGAGGAGCTGTAGATGCTTGGAGAGAAACATCTTCGCCATGGAGCACTGCCAAAGTGAGGCGGAGCGAGGATTCAGAGGCACCTTCTTATGCCAATGGAGAACCGCAGGACTGGGGTTGGGCTGCTACGCTGCCCGTGGATGGGCTACGCCAGGAAGAGAATCTGGGTGGCGATCTGGGCATGTGATCAGGGCTCCCGCTTTGGAGGCCGCGACTGCAGAAGACCCCACCTGGAGGTTACGCGTGAGGGGGCTTCGTGTGAGGGGAGAGCACTCGCGGGGATTTAGACGAGAGGGCGATCGAGAGATTTTCGCCTGGAGTCTTCTTCTTTGAAGCATCGTGCGAAAAATTGCCGCTTGTGCATCTGGAGCGTGTTGCTGGAGCGGTATGTTGCCGCCTACTAGAGCAGCGCAAGGAGCATGGAGGTGCGGCTAGAGGCACCTTAGGGCGCGCGAGAGACAGTCGCCTTAGGGCACAAGTCGGAGGAGGAGGGTGATGTGCAACACCTTCTCCTGGATTGCGATGCACAGATCTGTGCGACACCTTCTCCTGGGTATCGCCATATGCTGTTGCGCCTAGTCCCGCATTGATAGGACTCCGCCTGCCTATGGGATATGCCGCATTTGTAGCATCGGCCTCCAAGCGGAAGGCTCTTAACATCTTGAAGCTAGGGCACCTTGAAGTACAGGTGGCTACGAAGCCTGGATAATTACCGCTCAGAGAGGATCTTGCCCAAATTTAGAGTTTCAACATAGAAAACCCTAGATTTTATAACAAATAAAAAAAACAAATCTCAAACATAATAATGAAATCTCCGGGAAACGAACCCGCTCTGATACCATGTTAGAAAATAAACATGCGGAAGCAAACATGGAAAAAGATAAAGAAGAATAAGAACAATGAGATTTAACGTGGAACCCTACTCCTTAAGGAGTGGGATGAAACCACAGGAGAAGCCCTCAAAGGGGCATATGCTTTATTGCTTCTCTCTCAATGGATACAGGAGGTCTGGGGCTCCTTATATAGCCTTCACAAAGCCTCCAAGTCCCACCACTGGTCGATGTGGGACTAAACATGTGGATAGGGTAAATGCATCTCTCCAGGATCCATTTGCCCTCCTACAACCCATATGGCGCATACAACGAATACTCCAACATGAATGTTTGCCTTTTCCTAGCGCAGTAGACCACCCTAGATCACTCTCCTGTGGTGGTTCTAGCTCATCCTGCATTTCTGCATACTCATCCTATGATTGACCCTGTACATCATGTACACCACTAGTACCATTAGTCGAAACCAAGTTATCGGATATTACCTGAAGCGTGTTGGATGTTGGGGAAGACATTAGAGCATGGAGGACATGTTGAGGTACATATGTAGGTGGAGGTGGAAGGACAACCACATCCTCAGACTCAGAGGGACTCAACCTGTCACATGTAGGGGAGTAGTACATGATGGACTCAAAGAAGGTAACATCGGCACTATAGTATTGTCCTTTTACATGATCAAAACACCAATAACCCTCTTGGATGCTAGAGTACTCATCGAACATACATTTGACTGCTCGAGGAGCGAGCTTGTCATGACCATGACGCAAGAGATGGATAAATGTCACGTAAACAAATACTAGTGACATAAGAGAGAAAAGAGCCTTCTCTGGAAAAGCTAGGGAGAAGGGTGTCTTTTCACCCAAAATGGTAGAGGGCATCCGATTTATAAGATAACATGTTGTCATCACAACATCACCCCATAATGAATGAGGAGCCCGACTATGTATGAGGAGAGTCTTGTTGATATCCGGAAGATGACGATGTTTGCGTTCATCAACACTGTGCTGTTGAAAAGTATAGGGACATGAAGTTTGATGGATAATGCGACGTGAGCTAAAAAACCGAGACAGTTGTGCAGTACAAAACTCAAGAGCATTATCAGAATGAATATATTTTATAGAAGCTGAGAAAATATTCCATATTTCAACCACAAAGTTTTGAATCAATGTACTAGCCTCAGACTTATGCTTTAACAGAAAAATCCAAGACACTCTGGAAAAATCATCAACACAAACCAAATAATACCTGTGTCCCTGATGATCAAGTACAAGACTCAAACAGACTCTGACTACTAGGACCTTGGTGACTTGGAACGGTGGACCGACTATGCTTTCCAAGTTGACATGGTTCACACTGAAAATTGAACATGATAGAGATGCCAGGGATGGGACAACAGATCCTTTGCAGTGGTAGATGATCGAATCTGAGATGCCACGTCTAGGGGGGAATTGACTCGACAGAAAGAGAAGTGGCATTAACATAAGGAGATCGGGTCAACTTGTACAAATCTCCATGTTCACGGCCACATCCAATCACCATGCACGTGAGTATATCCTGAAAAACTAGGGAACTAGGGTCAAATATAGCACGATAATGTAAATCTTTTGTAATTTGACTGATAGATAGTAAATTCATGGAGAATGCATGTGTATGAAAAACATTTTGTAGACATATGGAGGGAGTCAATTGCAGCGTAGGAAATATCGATATCGATTCGATGCACCTGAAAAAGGATATATCGTCGATATATCAACGGTAACGGTGTAAATGTTGGAAATATCTTAAAAAGCCATTTTGCCGTTTTTCAGAAATTAAGATCATCCAAGATGTTAAAACAACAGATAACCTACAAATGCATGCTTATATCATACATATCGATTCGTTTATACCCCATATACCACACATATCGATATACACCATATATCGTACATATTGATCATATCCAACATATCGATGTTAATGTTAATTGTTGACTTATAGATATTGGAAATGGATTTAATCCAAGTTATTAAACATTAAATAACTTACAAATATACACTTGGATGACATATATAGATCATCTATGACCCTTATATAGCACATATCGGTCATATCGAACATATCATTGTTAATGTTGATTGGTGATTAATAAATATTGGAATTGGAATCAAAGTAGCTAAGTTAAGCACACTTAAAACACATGTTTTGTTCATTAAAGTTAGTAAATGGCATCGAGATGAGTCATTTGATTCAAAAAACGTACATAATGATTAGTGAGACATTGTTTCTTTGGTATAAAGATTTATCTATTCAAAAAAATAAATGAAAAAAATGAAAATAATGCAATATTGTAAATGGAATTATCTAGTCATGAGGGGTTTAGAACCAAAAGTTCCGTAGAGGGCAAGGTAGGAAACATCGATATCGTATCGGTCCGCCTAGTCAAAAATGGCATAAAAGTGATTTTTTTCATGAATTAAAATTATCCTAGTTATTAAAACAATAAAATAACATACAAATATACATTTATATGCAAGAATGAGGTGTATTTTGCCCACTAATACACATTATATCGCACAAATCGTTGGTTGTTAATGCTAATAACCAAGCTGACTGTTGACTGTTGAGATGTATTCTGGCCCAGTGATTCTAACTTGATTAACACTAGACTTGTTTTTATCTCTACATGTGTTTTAATGCCAGAAGTAGCAAAATAAGTAGTTGAATCACGCTTACGAGGGTAATATCATTGATATATATGGATACCAGCGATATATCGATGAAATATCGACGATAACGGTCGATATCCGAGAATTTTTATACTGAAACCATTCAATTTTGAGCGATATGACTCGATATGGCGATATATCGTTGATATCTCGTTGATATACTAGAAAAGGATATCTATATGAATATCGGTATCGACATCTCGTCGATACTGATATATCGACAATATATCACCGGTATATTGCGATATTATTGACTATGGTCATATGAACTTCCCCTTGTCCAATAATAGGGGAATGTGCCCCATCAGCAATCACCACTGATCTACCTGGTTGTACTGGACTATAAGTATCAAACTGCAAGAGATCTCTGCATAGATGATGTGATGCTCCAGAATCCATTATCCATTCTGAAAGATCTGGTCTAGAGCGACCCGTAAATGCATGAGTAATACATGAAGTACTGGTAGAGGTAGATGCTGCAATATCTGATGGATCGGTACTAGAATATCCCGTGATTGGTGGCATGATCTCTCTGCAATGAAGTCATCGTAACGATGATAGATGAGATCAGGAGTAATCTGAACATGCTCAGCAACATGGGCTAATGGTGGGAAATCGTGCTTGGAGCAGCACATGTCCTCTTAGTGTCTTGAACGGTGACAATATGAACATAGTTGATGTAGGCCTGGACCGCCTCTGCCACGTATGCTTCATCCTCTGAATGGAGATGAACCACCTCTGCCACGTGCCCACGGGAAGCTGCCATAGCTGACATTGTTTGAGTTAATGTGGCAGATGGGATACTAAATTAGCTAAGCTTGCGGTACACTTCTTCCATAGGAGGTATGGTTGCGTCAATGAGAAGCTGTGAGCATGATGAATCATATTCTGAGTTAAGGGCAACCATATGTTTGGTCTTGAAGATATTATGCTGGAGTTGCAATATCTTCGACTCATTCCTTGCTTGAGAGTATGTTTCTGCGAAGATATCCTACATCGTCTTTGTTGTGGGTTGACTCAGGATATCGTTGGCTATCTCAACCATGGTTCAAAAAAACGCGCCTCGAGACGCAAAGGCGCTCGAGGCAAAACGAAGTGAAGGAAAAGAGCCTCGAGGCGATCGTCTCAGACCCCCTTGCTGAGGTGATCGAGGCGACGTGAGGCGGTCGTTGAGGCGTTATGGATTTATCAAGCATTTTTTAATAAAATTATTAGTTCTATTGGTAGTTTCAAATGTTTATAAAGGCCTATTTGTTGAGGATATATTTATACAAGATGAATGCTTAAATTTGACCACTTTCTTATTCATATTTACCATTAACATGTCCAATTATTTCAGTGAACTCTTAATATTACGCCTTTAAACATATGCATTTGCAAATCTTAGATGCATGCAAATTTGAATACACATATAAGAAATTTTTTGGGGATGAGGGCGATGACAACGTGAATATCGATGCGCTAAAAATGAAGTTTTAGTTGTTGTTGTTGTGAAGACACACGATTCTCGATATTCTCATATAAATAAACAACGAACAAGCAAAAATAACTTCTAGAGAGTACAACGGCAAGTTCAAAGGTCGAATATAGGGATAAGACAAAAATAGCATGAGGTTTGGAGAGAGATTTGCTTTGAAATTTACAAAAAAGCGAGATAAGCTCTCTTAATTTTTCTTTTATTTTATAGAACTCATATAGCAATGAGAATAGTTCCAACAGATTGCAATTGTTTCCAGGATCCCATAGGATTTTTTGGTGAATTGTTTGGAGTTTTTGGCTATTTTTAATGAATTTTCAAAGATGTAGGGGCGTAAATGTGATTTTTCTAAAAAACATAAGAGCATGGATGTAAAAAAACAGAAAAATATGGACTTAAATGCAATCACTAGAGATACAAATGCAATTTTCTAAAAAATTGTTTAATGAGAAAATTGCAGAAGAAGAAAAAAACACTTTAGAGATTTGCAAAAAGGTCCCTGGAGGGACTATAATGTAATAATAAAAATTAAAATAAAACAAATGCAATTGTCACTAATTGTAATAATCAGAAAATGGGAAAATTGCAGAAAATTGATAAAGTTTTTAGGAAATTGCAACAAGGTCCAAAATAATTAAAAAAATAAAACAAAAATTAAATTACGAACGAGTCCTGGGACCCCTTCTTTCTTGGACATCAGAGGCAAAGGAGGCCGAGGGCAGCGAGCGTACGGAGGACAAATGGAGGCGGTGTGGCAACGACAGGAGGCGACGGCGATGGTGACAGCCTGCGAAGGGCAGCAGATGGTGGTAGATCAGCGCAGAGGATAGCGATGAGGAGGGAGGTCGTGATGGGTCGACGATGATGAGTGCCCTCTTGGTCGCCCCTCCCCCCCCTTTATAGTCGGAGTCGAGGGGAGGGGAGGAGGCGATCGTTGCCATTGAGCAGCGGCCGTTGCCACATGGAGGTGGAGAAGTTGCGCAGGGGGTGAGCCGTCTGGAGATTGGAGGGGTTGACGTTGGCGTTGACGTCAACACTCCAAATTATTATTATTTTTATTTTTTCAAATGTTGATATCAGATTTTTTTTTTGCAAATGAAGAGGAAGGGAATTGGAGTCCCTTTGGACCTCTTCTAAGCTAGGCCTGAAAAATAAAAATAGAAATGTTAGATACTTTATATGGGCGTGAAGCTCATATTTATTACAAAATAAATTAATGCAACTCTTTTTTTAATTTTGTAAAGAAAATATTTATGGGATTGTTTTAGGTGATTTGAAATGCAATACATGTGAAAATAATGAGATGAAAATTATGCATAAAATGAAGAAAAATGCAATTGATTAAACATGAATTTTGCTCAATAAAAGGTTTAAAAACATGATAAATCGTTGATTCATCATACCCCCATACTTAACTTTTGCTAGTCCCGAGCAAACAATGATATCAAAGAGAAAGGAAAAACAATTAAAAGAACACTTAGAGGGGGTTTGCAGCAGACACATCCACAAAGTTGTGAGATTTTAAAGCCAAGTCTGAACAAATAACAAATAAAGACTAAGTTGACCTTTGGATTAATAATGTGTTTGGATTCCTTTTAGACTCGAGTATTCAATTCAACAGTCCTCAGGTTCTATCAATTCTAGTTGGTTCCATCCTCAGGTCAAGTTAGATCATCCTGATCAACAGATATTCTCTTTAATTTTGAGTTGAATTTGAACTGTATGTGAAAGTTATAGCTCTTCCCAACTTGCGAGACAAGTATAACATACAACCTTAAGTATGGTACTAGGAGTTTCACAAAATCTAAAGCATATATTCTCTTTAAGTCTAGGCTTATTCTCATTTCACCTGAGTATATCAACAAAAAAATGGGTGCAACCTCTAGAGAACTTGGATTTTTAGGGATTTTCCGTAAACTGCTTTGGTCCTTTACTCTCTTTTTTTTCTTTTTCTTTTTGCAGAGCATAATCCTGAGCCTCTTTGGCCTCTTTTAAACTGGTAGCAACATTTGTCTACTACTTGATTTATTTGGTAGAGCTGGGATATTTGAGTAGATCTTTCTTTGTTAGATTTTTGCTTTGCATTTGTATTTTTGGAACATGCATCCCTTATTGTGCCTTCTTTTTTTATAGGATTTTGTGGCATTGGACATATAGAGTGTACGTGTATAAAATGTGACTGTCAGTTACATGTACAGGATAAGTTTGTTGACAGACCCAAACTTATAGAAAATAAGTGATTCCTGAACTTAAATCATTGACTTTTGCTTTTCTGAGATTCAGAGCCACTCTCTTCCCTTGCTATAGATCGAAACAATTCCTTATACGCACAAAATAAGTTGAACTAAGGTGTAATGTGCAATTTGTTTAGTAATCAATCAAGAGTTAAAGAGTGCTAATGCTGTCAAGATGATCTATTTAGACACAGATTTTGGTCACCGCATAAAACTCGTAGAACTCATGGAATTAAGTCTAAAATAGACCTGAAGAAACATAATACTCAAGCTTAAAGAAATCCTCTGAAATTAAGTGGATTAAAGTCTTCTTGATCTAAGTTCAAAACTTGTAAAAATCAGACTAAAAATCTCAAAAAGTTGGGAGAAAATAGGAAAAAAATTTGGATTTTTGAAAAGAAAAAATTTTGAAAGATTTTTTTCGGAATTTAGCAAAAAATTGTGGTATTTTGGGTATATGCAAATTTTTGGTATCTTGGTAAAATATGTAAAAATGAGGAAAAGATTTTTTTTTTGAAAATATGAAGAAAAATAAAAAATGCAATAAAATGAAAAATATTTTGGGTTTTTTAAAATCAATGTAAAACAAATAGAATGTGTGGAAAAATGGGAAAAATGCATGCAATGCGATGCGCCCCCATGCTTAGACAGAGCCATGTCCCCATGGTGATAATGGAGCGAAAAAAAGATATCAAGATTGAAGGGAATGCAGATGCAGATGATGAAATATGTTCTCTTTTTTTATCATTTTTTATGTTTTGCAGGATTCCCCCATACTTATTCCAAAGTATGTATAAACAACAATAAGAGAAAAGGAAAAAAAAACTTTAAGTAGATGTACAAATAGACGGCTGATTTTATGCCTTGCCAATGCATGCAGTACTCAGACTTTCTACAATAGTAGAGTTTCGACCATTGGCATTAGTCCACCAAGTTTAATTACTGATTCTAATCTTTGACCATTCACTTGAAATGTAGCATTGGTGCTTGGATCTTTAATTCCTATAGAGCCATTATCAAAAACTTCAGTTACAACATAAGGTCCTTTCCATTTTGATCTCAGTTTTCCAGGGAATAACTTGAGTTTAGCATCGGACAACCATAATTTTTGATCAACACTGAAAAATTTCCTCGAAATATGTGCATGATGCCACTTCTTAATTTTATCTTTATATATCAAATTATTATCATATGCTTGAGATCTCAATTCCTCTAACCCACCAAGATCCAATAATCTTTTCTTCCCAGCATTATCAAAATCAAGGTGACTTTTCTGAATAGCCCGGAGAGATTTGAGATAGACCTCTATAGGAAGGTGGCATGCTTTGCCTAAACAATACGGTATGGATTCATTCCTAGAGGGGTACGGAAGGCAGTCCGATATGCCCAAAGAGCAGAAGTCAGGTGTTGTGGCCAATCCTTGCGATCTGATCTCACAATTTTCTGAAGGATGGTTTTTATTTCATGATTGGAGAGCTCAGACAGACCATTGGTTTGTGGATGTATGCAGTCGCGATTCAGTGTTGGGCTCCAATCTTGTTCAGGAGTCGCTTTACCACAATATTTAAGAAATGTATCCCTCCATCACTTTGATCACTTTTGGGAGGTCAAAGCGAGTGAATGAATCATTTAGAAATTTTACTACAGTTGTGCTATCAGCAGCACAAGTAGGGATCACTTCCACCCAACTGGAGACATAATCAACTACCAGCAATATGTATTAATATCCACGTGAGTTTGTGAATGACACCCATGAAGTCAATGCACCATGTGTCGAAGACTTCGACAATATGCACTGGTGAAAGAGGCATCATGTCTCTACGAGTCATGGTTCCAGCTGTCTGAAATTCAGGGCAGGCTCAAACAAATTTATCAGCATTTTTGTGTAGTGTAGGCCAATAAAACCCACATTGCAGGATCTTGGCTGCAGTTCTTCTGCCAGAGCGATTTCCTCCACACCCAGAAGTGTGACAATGAGTTAGGACACTAGGAATTTCAGAGTCAAGTACACAACATCTCCAGATTAGATCAGTACATTCCTTAAACAATAAGGGATCTTCCCAGTGATAGAATTGACACAGAGAAATGGTTTTCTCTTTTTTATGCTTTGACCAGTCCTTAGGTAGTCTGTGTGTGACCAAATAGTTGACTATGCCAGCATACCAAGGTAATTGTGATATGACCAGTAATGATTAATCTGGGAAGTCTCGGAAATGGGCAATTCCGAGTTGGTTGATTTTTTTGAAAGATGTGGTGAGGGTAGCCTGGATAGGTAGTCAACTATTACATTTTTTTGCCCCAGTTTATACTTGATTCAACATTAAATTCTTGGAGCAAATGTATCCATCGAATCAGTCTCGATTTTGCATCCTTTTTTGCGAATAAGTGTTTGATCGCAGAGTGGTCAGCGTAGATGATCACATGACTCCCCAATTGATATGGTCTAAATTTCTCAAGGGCAAAGACCACAGGTAGCAACTCTTTCTCAGTGACCGTATATTCTTTTGTGCATCATCTAAAGTCTTGCTAGTATAATAGATGGCACAAGGTTTTCCATCCTTCATTTGACCAAGAACTGCACCGACAGCAAATCCGATGCATCACACATGATCTCGAAATTCAAACTCCAGTCAGGCGGTTGCTGGATTGGTGCCTCAGTCACCATTACTTCGAGATTTTCGAAAGACCATAATGCCTCCTCAGATAATCTGAAATCATGGTATTTTTCCACTAGTTTGGTGAGTGGTCGGGTTAATTTTGAAAATTCCTTAATAAATCGACAATAAAATCCAACATGCCCTAAATAATCGTACACTTTTCACATTCTTCGGAGGATCCAAACGTGTGATTGTTTCAATCTTAGCGGGATCCACTTCCATTCCACCTTTTGACACAATATGCCCCAGAATGTAAGATAAACCAAACTGATATCAATCCATTTCTGTAAGACACGATCTAAGAAAATAAGGTTTCGTCAAAAGAATCACCAAATATGGAGAAATCATCCATTAAAATTTCCATGTAGTCTCTAACCATTTCAGCAAAAATTGCCAGCATACATCTTTGAAATGTGATCGGTGCATTGCATAGCTCAAATGGCATTCTCCGAAATGCATTTGTACCGAAAGGGCATGTGAATGTTGTTTTTCTTGGTCTTCTGGGGCTGTGGCGACTTGATTATAACCAGAATATCCATCAAGGAAGCAGAAAAAAATCTTTCCCTGCTAATCGTTCACCTAATTCATCCATGAAAGGTAGGGGGAAGCGATCCTTTCTTGTTGCTTTGTTTAATTTCCGGTAATCCACACAATATCTCCATGATGTCGCCACACGTGTTGGAATGTCCTTTCTTTTCTCATTCTTCACGATTGTGGGTCCCACTTTCTTTGGGACTACTTGCAAGGGGCTCACCCATTTACTATCAGATATGGGGTAGATAATTCCAGCACTAGACCATTTGCAAATCTCTTTCTTAACCACATTTCGCATATTAGGGTTTAGTCTTTGTTGCATTTCCCAAGTTGGTTCAGAGCCATCTTCCATATAGATATGATGTGTACAATATGTAGGACTAATGCCTTTTAGATCAGTGATTGTCCAACCAATAGCTCTTGAATTTCTCATTAACACTTCCATTAATTGGTCTTCTTGTGTTTGATGATGATGGGGAGGGTTTGTTCATCATTTAGGAAGACATACTTCAAATCATGTGGAAGGGATTTAAGCTCGACTTGCACATTGTTTGGTGTTTTGATTTTTGATGCTTCAGATGCATCTAGAGAAGATATTAGGGTGGGTGGGGAATGTACACGGGTTTGAGACATATATGATCTCTTGGATGGACAGATTGTCTCAAAGGGTGGTTCAAACATGGCATTATTAGAGATGAGGCCAAATCAAGTTCTGAATCTAATGTATCCCATGCCTCATCTAACTCCATAAGATCATTCCTAGAATTTGAGCACCATGATTCCTTCAGAGCAAAACCCAAAAAAACGTGTCGTTATGGTGCTTTTGATCCATGAGAGATGTATCAGAGGTAATCGGACTAATCTCTAGCAAGTCTTTGGTTAATAAGGTACAAGTGAAATCTTCTTTTATTCCTGAGCTTTGCAGTCCTCAATATACCCACAATCTTCTGACTCAGAGTCAACATACTTGGGATGACGATGTCACATGAATGATTTCGCCAACCTTAAACTTCACCTTCCCATCCTCGTAATCAAATACCGCTTTGCCGGTGGCCAAGAATGGTCTTCTTAAAATTATTGGAGTTTGGGTCAGGGTCTTGGTTGGATCCATATCCATTACCATGAAGTCAACTGGGAATTGATGCCCCCGTACAGTAACTAAGACGTCCTCCAGTACCCCTCTCGGTCACTTCACAGAGCGATCAACCATTTGAAAAGTATCATTGAGATGGGTTTGAGTTTTCCAAGATCATACCACTTGAGAATAGCAATAGGGAGGAGATTTATTGAGGCGCCATCATCTAGTAAAGTGTGTTCGAAGGTTAACTCACCAATTGTGCATCGTACTAGTGGTGCTCCTGGATCCTTCTTCTTTTCGGGAAACATGTGAGAAATAGCATTTGAAGTTTCCCTAGGTAAAATATGTTTATCAGGTTCGGTCTCATTGTGGTCTCCTTTTGATTTTTTCTTAGATTTTCATTTTGGAGTACATTTGTCCTTTAAGAAACAAGAATATACAGGTATATGTTCAATGGCCTACAAGAGTGGTATTTGAATCATGATATTGGAGAAAAGTTTCTCCAAGTCAGGGCCGGCTGTGGATGGTTTGTTCGCTTTCCTTCGTAGTGCTTCCGGAAAGGGGACGGTTGTGAGAATAGAAGAAAAAGAGGAAATGTGTGGATCAAACTCAATCTCATCTTCAGAGTCACTTTCAATTCGCACTTCGGCATTCTTTGAAGTGTGTGTCTTTGGATCAGTCGTGGTTTTTCCATTGCAAAGGGTGACATAATTTGCATATTGGTTGGTATTGCTTGGGTCTCCTTGGTTCTTGAAATTCACACGCCCTTTCTGTGATTGTGTTTGTTTTTGAAAACCAGAATTGCTACCTCTAAATCTAGGTGGAGGCTTGTTTGCATGATGTGCTATGTTTGTGTTAGGTAGTGGTTGTGGAGAGAGAGCTGGAATGTACAATCTAATCTCAGCGAATTGCTTGGTGTTCGTAGCTTGTATTCAAGTGGATTCCGCAATAATGCGTGCAAAATTCTCATTCATGGTTCTTAGGAGGATCCCCATGTCAACTTGTAAATTGTTTTGGGAGGCTTGTTGTTGCAGTTGTGGTGGTCATTGATAGTGACGGTTACTCTGATCCTATGTATTCCAACTAGAGTTGGATGAATTCGGTTGATTTTTTCTAAAGCCATAAAATAGCTTCAGGTGTTTGGTCTTGGAGTGTAATGAAATGAGACTCAGGTTCAGGAGTGGAGTTAGGAGTGATTGTAAGTTGTAGAGATATTTACGTATTTCTATATTCTATATGTATCGTTTCTTTATTTTTATTTCCATGTTTCACCTTATGTAATTTACCCATAGGCCTCTCCTTTATATAAGAGAGCCTAGGGTTCTCAGATTTAACAAGGCACTCATTTCTTCCAACATGGTATCAGAGCGGCGGTCCTAGATCGGAGCTCGTATACCTAACCCTAACCCTAGCCCCCACCCGCCAGCCCCCACCCCCTCTCTCCTCCTCGGCGCCGCTGCTGCACGCATTCGCCCGCCGCCTCCTCCTCCGGACCGCCGCCTCCTCTATCCTTCAGCGCCGCCGCCACCTGGTCGGCACTGCCACCCCAGGTCGGGGCTTTCGACTTCCCACGGTACCGCCTGCGGCCTCCTCCTGCCGGCCTCCCGTCACCCAGGCCCCGCCAACCCACTGCAGCCTCCGCCTGCGGCCTCCTCCTGCCGGCATCGCCGTTGATCGCGGGCAACCTCAGCCCGTCTAGGTCGTTAGCACCCAAGTGCTGTCGGCCCCAGTGTTCGCTCTCCTTCGCGCATCTCGGTAGATGGATTTGATTGCATAAGTCTACAAATGCAATCAAATCCCCGTATGTCATTGTAAACACCACTCTATTGGTCTACATACCCTGTGATTTTCATTCGACATCATGACAGAAAATAAAGTTGACGTACCCGCCACAGGTGCCTTTAGAGGTTCGACACCGATTGTCAAGATGGACGGGACGAACTATGAGTTCTGGGCGATGCAGTTCATGAGCCTCATGAAAACTAAAGGTAAGAAACATATTCTTACCGACGATGAGCCAATGGAGAAAACATGGATTTACGCCTCGTGGGAGGCGGATGACGCGTACGCCAAAGTTTGGCTTTCTGGGACGTTGACGTTAGAGATCGCCAATGATGTGCTGCATCAGCATACGGCAAAGGCAATGTGGGATATTCTGGCTGCGACATATTCGCAGGTACGTAATGAGACTAAGATACTTCAATTGCAGCATGATATTTTTACAGTCAAGCAGAATGGACGAGCTCTTCACTCACTGTACACATCCTTGCGAGGGATGTTTGAGAAGCTCCATAGTTTCATGCCTTTGACGGCCACTCCTGAGCAGCAAAAGACATACAGAAATGCTACCATGGTTGGGGTATTCCTTGCTGCCCTTGATCCGAAGTATGATGCTGCCCGCTCTCATATTCTTGTTGGCGCTACTATTCCCCCTATGGAGGAAGCTTTCCGCCGACTTAGTCGGATCACTGTCCCGAGCTCTACTACTAGCCAGATACCTTCGACGATGGCTGCATCCAGGGGAAGAGGTGGCTTGTCTACTTTTCGTGACTGTGGTCCCCGTGGTAGAGGGGGCCGGATCCGTCAACCCTGCACTTACTGTCGTCGTCCTGGTCACTCTGAGGATACATGCTATTCTAAGCATGATTTTCCAGGATCGGCTCGGGTAGCAGAACAGATTGAGTTTCCTGCACCATCTTCTTTAGACCAATAATTTGATGACCTCGTAGCCAGACTGAGGAACATCATGCCTCCAGACACAGCTTCAGGAGGCCATTCAGATGTAGCAGCCTCTGCTTCTGCCAGCACATCCGCCTCTGCCAGTACCTCAGGTAGCCCTTATGTCCTCACATATTGTGATGGATCTTCGATTACAGAATGGATTATGGACTCAGGAGCGACACATTACTTATGTGGAGACAAAGAGCAGCTTACTGCATATAGACAGGTTCCACCAGGATGGACTGTAGTGATAGCCAATGGGACTCATTCCTCGATCACAGTATAGGGGGAGATTAGTTTGTCACCTTCCATGCGATTGCAGAATTTGTTACATGCTCCTGATTTCTCTATGAATTTACTGTCCATTAGCTAGATTACAAAGGATTTGAACAGTCGAGCTATTTTTGACCCATCGTCTCTTGTTTTTCAGGACATACTTACGGGCAGAGTGATTGGTTGTGGCCTTGAACAGGGCGGTCTTTATCGTCTGGTCCGTACTCCCTATGCAGGCGCGCCACTCCATTCCACAGGACCAACCTCTCCGTATATCTGGCATCTGTGTTTTGGTCACCTACCTCTTCAGAAGATGTGTCGTATTTTGCCTCAGATGTCTCCGGGATCGTCCTTCCAGTGCGAAGCGTGTCAATAGGGAAAGCATCATCTGTCCGTTTTTTCGAGTCATCAGTGTCGGAGCAGTAGCTCCCTTTTTGAGTTAGTCCATATTAATATTTGGGGTCCCAGTCGTGTTACTGATCACCAGGGACACATGTTTTATCTTGTTGTAGTCGATGATTGTTCTCGTTTGTCTTGGGTATATCTATTAAAGAATAAATCTGAAGCAGAGATGTGATTGAAATGTTTATCAATGAGGTGCAAAATATTTTCTCTACTTCTGTGAAAATTGTGAGGTTTGACAATGCATTGGAATTTTATACTCGTGCACTTTCATTGTTCTTGTCATCTCGTGGTATAATTTATCAAACTTCACGTGCTTATACTTCACAACAAAATGGTACTGCATAAAGGAGATATCGTCATCTACTTGACATCACTCGGACCCTACTTATTCAGATTTGGGCTCCACATTTGTTTTGGGGTGATGCTGTTCTCGCGGCTTGTTATCTGGTAAATCGCATGCCCTTGTCTGTTTTGGGTGAGAAGACTCCTTTCTCTATAGCTTTTCCTGAGAAGGAGTTGTTCTCTCTTACTCCTCGTCACTTTGGCTCTGTCGCGTTTGTCCACCAGTTGGCTCCAGGTCTTGACAAGCTCTCTTCTAGGGCTGTCAAATGCTTGTTTGTGGGATACTCCAGGACTCAAAAGGGATATCAGTGTTATGACCCGTTATGTAGGAAATACTTTGTTAGCGTCGATGTTATATTCTTTGAATCTGTGATGTTTTTCTCTCCTACAGGTGACAGGTTAACCACTTCGGAAACTGATATTGAGATTTACATGTCACCTCCTCCTACGAGTCAGTTATCTCCTTTACCAGTCTTACCATCATCACCACCCCTTCCATCTCCTCCATCTACACAGCCGCCTGTGACTGTTGTTCCATCGTTACCAAAATTCTATACGCGTAGGCCACCTTTTGCTCACGGTTATCACCCATCATCAAGCATGCCCCAAGTTTGTTCTAATAACATGGCTTCTAACGATGGGTCTGGAGATATGTCTGTACAGGGATCGGTGCAGGATGAGGTTCCTGAGGATCTGGACTTACCCATCGCCATTCGGAAGCAGAGGCGTACTTGTGCATCTTATCCACTTGCTTCTCAGATCTCTTTTCATCGCCTAACAGGAGATTTTCAGAGATTTACATTTGCTTTATCTGCCGTGGAAATTCCATGGGCATACCCGGATGCCTTGAGAGATAGCCGGTGGCGTCTTGCTATGGAAGAGGAAATGGCTGCTTTGCAATACCGTGGTACATGGAGTCTGGTTTCTGCTCCTCTTGTCGCATCTGTTGTAAGTTGCAAATGGGTGTTTATTGTTAAACATCGTGCATATGGGAACATTGATCGTTACAAAGCAAGATTGGTGGCACGTGGTTTTACGCAAACCTATGGTGTTGACTATATGGACATGTTCTCACCAGTTGCTCGACACTCCACTTTACGTGTTCTTCTTTCAGTTGTGGTGGTACATGATTGGCCCATATTTCAACTTGATGTTAAAAATGCTTTCTTGTATGGAGATCTACAAGAGGAAGTTTATATGCAGCAGCCTCCGGGGTTTACTGCTGAGGGGGAGTGTCAACAGATTTGTAGACTCCATAAGGCAATATATGAGCTTAAACAAAGTCTGAGGACATGGTTTCAAAAGCTCTCAGATCTGATTGAACGATAGGGGTTCAAGAGGTCAAATGCAGATCATTCTTTATTTGTGCAGAGAAAACCTAGAGGTACAGTTGCTATCATGGTTTATGTTGATGATATAATTATTACAGGAGATGATGAGCAGGGAATCAAGATGGCAAAAGAATTTCTGGGCAGCCAATTTGTGACTAAGGATCTGGGTACCCTAAGGTATTTCTTATTGGAATTTGCAAGAAATGCACAGGGTCTTGTAATGACCCAAAGTAAATATGTTACAGACATGCTTCCTGAGACGGTCCTGATTGGATGTCGACCTTCTACTACTCCTATGGATCCTAGCATGAAGCTATATGATGATGATACATATGAAGTCGATAAGAGGAGATACAGAGAGATGGTGAGAAAGCTCCTTTATGTTATAATTACTAGACCAGATATCGCCTTTGCAGTGAGTCGAGTCAGTCAGTTCATGGAGCAGCCTCGACAAGTACATATGGATGCTATATACATGATATTGAGATATCTAAAATCCTCTCCAGGTGCAGGACTACTTTTCAAGAAAGGAGAAACTCTCTCTGTATCCGTATATGCCGACGCAGACTATGCAGGGTGTCCTAAAGATAGGAAATCAACTTCGGGATTTGCAGTGTTTTTTGGCATCTCTCTCGTTTCTCGGAGAAGTAAGAAACAAACAGTTGTACCGAGATCAAGTGTTGAATCTGAATGCAGGGCTATGGCTCAAGCAAGTACAGAGATGATGTGGGTGCGAGCAGTATTAGCGGATTTGCACATAGATGTTCCTCTACCCATGCAATTACAATGTGATAACCAGGCTGCCTTGTTCATTGCAAACAACCCTACGTTCCATGAGAGGACGAAACATATTGAGGTAGATTGTCATTACACCTGAGATATGATTCAGAAGGGCTTGATTTTCTGCTTCTCATGTTAGTTCAAGAGAGCAAACAATAGATATCTTTACCAAGCCATTACTCAGAGGATCATTCCAGAAGTGTTCGTCCAAGCTGAGCATGATTGATATCTATGCTCCATCTTGAGGGGGAGTGTAGAGATATTTACGCATTTCTATATTCTATATGTACCGTTTCTTTATTTTTATTTCCATATTTCACCTTATGTAATTTACCCATAGGTCTCTCCTCTATATAAGAGAGCCTAGAGTTCTCAGAAATAACAAGGCACTCATTTCTTTCAACATAAGTGCACTAATATTGCTCTTGATTTTCTCTAAAACTCTGTTAGCGATTTCATCGCTCATTGAATTCATCTTTTTTTCTATCACCTCATCCTTATCTAATTTTTGAGCAATTACTTGAAGTTCTTGTGAGGAAGAAGACCCAGTATAAGTTTTTGTGTGCTCGACGGCTTCCATTGGCTTCTTGTGTCGAGTGTACTGATCAATAGAGAAGTTGTTCACTGGATTTTCAACCATATTCTCAACAATGTCAAAACATAATCTTCCTCCTTGTTGATATAATTTCTTGCACATGAACCATCACAACCCTCTTAAATGATTCATTCATTCCCTTGTTAAAAAATTGGACAAGTTTCTATTTATCAATTCCATAGTAAGGGCATTTCTGTTGTAAATCTTTAAATCTCTCTCAGGCATCATGTATTGGTTCATTGTATTTTTGATAGAAGTAAGAGATTTGATGCCTCACAGAATTTGTTCGACCGATTGGGAAGTATTCATTAGAATTGCTTCTCTAAGGTCATTCCATGTGGTGATGGGTGTTCCATAATTCAAAGCCATTCGCTCGATTTATTCTTAAGTGAAAAAGGAAACACCTTCATATAAATATATTCTTGTTCTATTCCTGCAATGTTAACAATACCACACACAACAAGAAAGTCTTGCACGTGTTGGAAGGGGTCTTCGGCATCTAGTCCATGGCATTTTGACAGTAGAGAGATAATGTCATGTTTTATTTGAAAATTACCCACATGTGGTGGGATCTGAACCCATGGAAGAGGATTCTCGATTGCAGTGTTGTAACGGTCATGAATTGGGATGCCGACAGGATTCATCCTTTGGAAAAGAGCTTCAAAACAGGTTAGAGTTTTGCCCGTTATCCTAACTTGCTCAACCATGTCAGGATTCTCCCATGATTTCTGGTTTGGTTTCAGTTTTGATTCCGGTTTTGATTTCTAGAGAAGAGGATCGAGTTTGGGAACCTCGAGGACGATAGAAGGGATCGTACTCAAGTGGATTTTTAATCGGTATCTTTAATGATCTACCAAATATGCACAATCGAAATCCAAGGCAAATTTTCACCAACGCACACGTGATCACCGTAGCGATTATCTTTTCAAATTTTTAATTTATTGTTCATAAAAAGTCAAGCACACAAAAAATTGACCTAAAATCTATTTGCAGATTTTAAGGGCTATAGTGAATTCGTATGTTTAGTTGCATCGACTTTCAGCCAGTATGGGTGCAATTATACGGATCGTGGAACGACTATCCGTATTCCTTGAGGATGATATCAAATACGGTATCCTTTAATCACCCACTCTGCTAAGATTTCCCTCAATGAGAAGTTACTAGACGTTTTTAAATTCATTAGTCAAGAAATCTACGTAGGATTTTTTGTTCTGACCCAGGTTTGATTGTTTGTGCACGTGAAATTGTGTACAGAGTACATCACTTCAATCACTTCAAACACTTAATATCCGAGCCACGCAGTGACTTTTCGGAAGCTTAATGTTTATGTGATCAAGCACGATTGATGGTCTTTAATTTTCTTGTTATCAGAGGGAGAGAAATCACAGAGATGTGTGCATCTAGAGAAGTGGATTTTAAATAATTTAAGAAATTTCTTCCTTAGCAAATAGAATACAAATAACATGTATGCCTAAGATTAGAACGGACTCACAGAAAAGAGAATGGTTGGATCCAGAAAAATATTTGGGAATTCAGTTATGCTTGAATCAGAATCCGAAGAGAGAGAGAGACTCGAGATGAATTTTTTTATGGTTGAGTGTACCTATAAATGAAAGAGAGAATAATTAGAAATAAAATAAAAAATTATTACTTGAAAAGAAAAAATTATGCGATGTTGCATGTCCCTGGCAATGGTGCCAAAATGATAACGCGAATATCAATGCGCTAAAAATGAATTTTTAGTTGCCGTTGTGAACACACACGGTTCTCAACATTCTCAGATAAATAAACAATGAGCAAGCAAAACTAACTCCTAGGGAGTACAATGGCAAGTTCAAGGGTCGAACACAGGGACATGATGAAAATAACACAAGTTTTGGAGAGAGATTTGCTTTGAAATTGACAGAAAGTCGAGATGAGCTCTTTTAATTTTTCTTTGATTTTATAAAACTCAGAATGCAATGAGAATAGTTCCAACAGATTGCAATTGTTTCCAAGATCCCGTAGGATTTTCGATGCATTGTTTGCAGTTTCTAGCTATTTCTAATGAATTTTCAAAAATGTAGGGGCATGAATGTGATTTTTCAAAAACCCTAAGGGCATGAATGTAAATAAACAGAAAACTTAGAGACTTAAATGCAACTATTGAAAACTAAGCGGCTTAAGTGCAATTTGCTAAATATTTGTTTAATGTGAAAATTGCAGAAAAATAATTCAGAGATTGTTGAGAAAAGAGACTTCAATAATCATTCAGAAAACCCTACGCTCTCTTATATAGGGAGAGACCTTAAGGGTAAATTACAGAGAGGTCTATAAAAGATAAAGAAATAACGGCAAGATACATAAAGAGATAATAATACTACGAACTATCTCTACACTCCCCCTCAAGGTGGAGCATAGATGTCTATCATGCTCAGCTTGGATGAACATCTCTGAAAAGGTCCTCTGAGCAGTGGCTTGGTGAATACGTCTGCAGTCTGATCTCCTGAGTTCACATGTGCAGTGGATATCAATCCTCTCTGGATCAAGTCCCTAGTGTAATGGCAGTCAACTTCAATATGCTTGGTCCTTTCATGGAAAGCTGGATTGTTGGCAATGAACAATGCTGCCTGATTGTCACACTGAAGCTTCATAGGTAGGGGCACAACTACATGTAGATCTTCTAGTACTGAACGAACACACATCATTTCCGTGCTGGCTTGAGCCATGGCCCTATATTCGGATTCGGCACTGGACCTTGCCACAACAGTTTGTTTCTTGCTTTTCCAAGAAACCAAAAAGTCTCCAACAAACACTGCAAACCCTGAGGTTGATTTTCGATCCTTAGGACATCCTGCATAATTTGCGTCTACACACGCTGAGACGGATAAGTCTGTGCCCTTTCTGAATAGCAGCCCTGACCCTGGAGAAGACTTCAGATACCTCAGTATCATGTGTATAGCATCCATGTGAACCTGTCTTGGCTGCTCCATAAATTGACTCACCCTGCTAACTGCAAATTGAATGTCTGGACGAGTTATGGTAATGTAGAGGAGTTTTCCCACCATTTCTCTATATCTCCTCTTATCTACTTCATCGGTATCACCATCATACAACTTCATGCTAGGGTCCATGGGAATACTTGATGGTTTGCATCCATCCATACCAGTCTCAATCAGGAAGTCTGTAATGTACTTCCGTTGGGTCATCACCAAGCCCTGTGCATTCCTTGCAAATTCCAACCCCAGAAAATATCTTAGGGTTCCCAGATCCTTTGTAACAAACTGACGGCCTAGGAATGCCTTCGCCCTTTCTATGCCCTGAACATCACCTCCTGTAACAAGAATATCATCCACATAAACCATAATGACAACCGTACCTGCCGATGACTTCTGGACAAACAACGAGTGATCGGCATTTGACCTCTTGAATCCCTGTTACTCAATTAGGTTGGACAACTTTTGGAACCATGCTCTCAGACTCTGTTTGAGTCCATATATTGCCTTGTGAAGTCTACAGACCATCTGCTTCTCCCCCTCAGCTGTAAACCCAGGTGGCTACTGCATGTAGACTTCCTCCTGTAAGTCCCCGTACAGAAAGGCATTCTTGACATCTAGTTGAGATATACTCCAATCACGGACCACAACAACCGATAAGAGAATACGAAGGGTAGAGTGTCTCGCCACTGGAGAGAATGTATCCATGTAATCCACACTATAGGTTTTCGTAAACCCACGGGCAACCAAGCGTGCTTTGTACCTATCCAACGTGCCATATGCATGATATTTGACTGTGAAGACCCATTTACAGCTCACAATTGATGCATCAGAAGGTGCAGGGACCAAAGACCATGTGCCACGAGATTGCAAGGCCCTCATTTCTTCTTCCATTGCTAATCTCCAGCAATCATTCTTCAAAGCTTCCTGGTATGTCCGTGGTATATCCACCGACGACAAGGCTGTGGCAAATCTCTGAAAATCACCAGTGAGATGGTGAAAAGAAACCTGTGAAGCAAATGGATACGAGGCACATTACCTCCTCTGCTTCCGAAGAGCAATCAGAACATCAAGATCGGCATCTGCTGTAACGGATGGGCTAGTGTCTGCCTGTACTGAAGGATCCTGCACATGTACCAAACCTGACCCGTCAGTAGTAGTGCCATCTGAACATACCTGAGGCGCGATGATTGGCTGTTGTGTAGTCTGAGCAAGACTTGACCAACGTGTATAGAATTTAGGTAACGGTGATATGATAGGCTGTGGAATGGGTGGAGGTGGAGGTGGTGGAGGTGGTGCTGGCGTGGAGATGGGCACAGGGGATGACTCAGGTGTACTCAATGTAGGTGGTGGAGGAACATAGATATCATTAGTGGTAGTGGATGGTACCATTTTGTCACCTGCAAGAGAGAAATACATGACAGACTCAAAGAAAGTGACATCCGCACTCACGAAGTACCTCTTAATCGTAGGATCATAACACCGATATCCCTTCTGAGTCCTGGAATAACCAACAAAGACGCACTTGACTGCTCTAGGAAAGAGTTTGTCAAGTCCGGGAGATAGACGATGAACGAAAGCCACAGTACCAAAGACAAGTGGAGTCAGTGAAAATAACTCCTTGTCTGGGAAAACAAGAGAGATAGGTATCTTCTCACCAAGAACTGAGGATGGCATTCGGTTGACCAGATAACATGCAGTAAAAACAGCGTCGCCCCAGAATGAAATAGGAGCACAACTCTGAATCAACAGTGTTCGGGTAATATCCAAGAGATGGCGTTGCTTTCTTTCCGCCACACCATTTTGTTGTGAGGTATATGCACAAGTGGTTTGGTGAATAATACCCTTTGATGAAAGGAATTGAGAAAGTGAGCGTGTACAAAATTCAAGGGCATTATCCGTCCTAACATATTTGACAGAGGAAGAAAAAACATTGTGCACTTCATTAATCAAATTCTTGATCACATCTCCTGCTTCAGATTTATTTTTCAAAAGAAAGACCCATGACACACGAGAGAAATCATCCACTACCACAAGATAAAACCTGTGCCCCTGATGATCGGGAACACGACTCGGACCCCATATATCTATATGTAACAACTCAAAAGGGGAGTTACTGCTCCGACTCGGACGACTTGGGAAGCTCGACCTGTGATGCTTTCCCAACTGACACGCTTCACATCGAAAGGACGAACTAGGAGAGATTTGGGGCAGAAGATGGCGCATTTTTTGAAGCGGAAGGTGACCAAACCGGAGATGCCAAATGTACGGAGAGACTGGTCCAGCAGAATGAGAGGAGACGCCAGCATAGGAATTCCGAACCAGTCGATATAGACCATTCTGCTCAGAGCCACAGCCAATCACCTTGACCGTGAGTATGTCCTGAAAAATGAGAGAAGACGGGTCAAATATAGCACGACAATTCAAATCCTCCGTAATCTGACTAATAGATAGCAAATTCATTGAGAACTGAGGAGCATGTAGGACGTTCTGTAGCTGCATAGTGGAGGATAGGAAGACCTCCCCCTGTCCAACAAGGGGCGAATAGGTACCATCTGCTATCTGCACTGAACGACCGGGAGGAATGTCCCTGTAGGCCTGTAATCTACCTCTATCTCGGCAGAGGTGATGTGTGGCTCCGGAATCTATAACCCAGTCAGATATATCATGAGATGTTGTGAATGCAGTAGATCTACCTGAGGTACTCGCAGCGGCGGATGAACTGGCAGATGCAGTGGCAGCAATATCTGAAGAACCACCAGACGAATCAC
Source organism: Ottelia alismoides (assembly GCA_037367405.1). Lineage (NCBI taxonomy): Eukaryota > Viridiplantae > Streptophyta > Magnoliopsida > Alismatales > Hydrocharitaceae > Ottelia > Ottelia alismoides. The sequence goes on from JAZKJV010000630.1 coordinate 254,753, forward strand.
CAGATGAGTGTGGCATAATATCTCGGAGACGAGCCACAAGTTCGTCAAATCGATTATCTGCAGTAGAGAGTAATGGTGACTGAGAGTGCTCTGCAACCCGTGCCGATGCTGGGAATCCATGCTTAGAATAGCATGTTTCCTCTGAGTGTCCTGTGCGGTGACAATAGGAGCATGTCTGACTGAAGCGACCACCCCTTCCCTGGGGTCCACGGCCACGTCCACGATCACGACCAGAAGGTGGTCCACCTCTCCCACGCGAGACTGCCATCGCTGATGGGGGTGGAGTAGAAGAGCTGGAGGAAACTGGAATGCGACTGAGCCTTCTGTAAACATCCTCCACTGGAGGAATAACTGCATCAGCTAGGATCTGGGACCGGGCTGCATCATACTCAGGATCAAGTGCCACAAGTAGAACACCCACCATGGTGGCGTTCCGAAACGTCTTCTGCTGTTCAGGAGTAGCAGTGAGAGGAATGGTACTGTATAACTTCTCAAACATCCCTCTTAGGGATGTGTATAGGGAATGGAGAGGTCTGCCGCTCTGCTTCATTGTGAAAATGTCATGTTGAAGCTGCAACATCTTTGTCTCATTTCTCACCTGCGAATATGTAGCGGCAAGAATGTCCCACATTGCCTTGGCAGTGGGCTGATGGAGGACGTCGTTAGCAATCTCCATCGTCAATGTACCAGACAACCAGACCTTTGCGTAGGCGTCATCAGCCTCCCATGAGGCATAGATCCCTGTCTTCTTCGCAGGCTCATCTTCGGTAAGAATGTGTTTCTTACCATTAGATTTCATGAGGCTCATGAACTGCATAGCCCAGAGCTCATAGTTAGACCCGTCCATCTTCACTATTGGCGCAGGACCTTTGAATGCATCGTTGGAGGGCATATCGACTTTTGATTCTGACATACTGCGCTTCGAGAAGAGCAAGGGCATATAGACACGGTGATGAATGTCTACACCAACTGCATGGGATTTGAGTGCGTATGTAGACGTTACGCACTCAAACCCATATATTGGACGAAGAGAGGACTAGGGCACGCCTTAGAGAAGGCTTACAGCCCTTGAAGCGGCCGGTTGGGTGCCGCCTGGGGGTCGCCTAGATGCGTGCGCGACTGGCTAGGACCACCTGGGTCCTACGGCGGCAGGCCTGGGACGCCGGGGGGGGGGGGCGAAGGCGGCTGGTTGTGACCACCTGGGGGCTGCCGGCGGTGGCTGGGAGCTACGACGACAAGAGGGCACCGCTGGTGGTGGCTGGGACCGCCGGGGAGCCACTGGCGGTGGGCTGGAGGCTGTCGGCGGTTGGCTAAAGCCCTGGAGAGAGAGAGGCGGTGGCGGGGAGAGAGAGGCGACGACGAGAGATGCGCCGAGGAGGAGGGCGGCGGGTGGGGAGGGGGGGGGGAGGGGCGGCGGGTGGAGAGCCCTAGGGCGGCTTTGATACCATGTTGAGAAAAGAGACTTCGATAATCATGGGATGAATGTCTACACCAACTGCATGGGATTTGAGTGCGTATGTAGACGTTACGCACTCAAACCCATATATTGGACGAAGAGAGGACTAGGGCACGCCTTAGAGAAGGCTTACAGCCCTTGAAGCGACCGGTTGGGTGCCGCCTGGGGGTCGCCTAGATGCGTGCGCGACTGGCTAGGACCACCTGGGTCCTACGGCGGCAGGCTGGGACGCCTGGGGGGGGGGGGGCGAAGGCGGCTGGTTGTGACCACCTGGGGGCTGCCGGCGGTGGCTGGGAGCTACGACGACAAGAGGGCACCGCTGGCGGTGGCTGGGACCGCCGGGGAGCCACTGGCGGTGGGCTGGAGGCTGTCGGCGGTGGCTAAAGCCCTGGAGAGAGAGAGGCGGTGGCGGGGAGAGAGAGGCGACGACGAGAGATGCGCGAGGAGAGGGCGGCGGGTGGGGAGGGGGGGAGGGGCGGCGGGTGGAGAGCCCTAGGGCGGCTTTGATACCATGTTGAGAAAAGAGACTTCGATAATCATTCAGAAAACCCTAGGCTCTCTTATATACGAAGAGACCTTAAGGGTAAATTACAGAGAGGTCTATAAAAGATAAAGAAATAACGACAAGATATATAAAGAGATAATAATACTACGAACTATCTCTACAGAGATTTGTAAAAAGTTTCTTGAAGGGACTAGATGTAATTAATAAAAACTAGAATAAAATAAATGCAATTGTCACTGAATATAATAATCGGAAAATGGGGAAAATTGCACAAAAATATAAAGTTTTAGGAAATTGCAAAAAAGTCCAAAATAATTAAAAAAACAAAAACTAAATTTCGAAGGGGTCTCTGGGACCCCTTCTTCCTTGGACGACGGAGGCAGAGGTTGAGGGCGGCGGGCGCACGGTGTGCGAAAGACGACGAGTGGAGGCGGTGTGGCGGCGACATGAAGCGACGACGATGGTGGTAGCCCGCAGAGGGCGACGGATGGTGGCAAATCAATGTGGAGGATAGCGCTGAGGAGGGTCGTGATGGGTCGACGATGATGAGCGCCTTCTCTTGGGCGCCCCTCCCTCCTCTCTATAGTCGATGTCAAGGGGAGGGGAGGAGGCATCCGTTGCCGTTGAGTGGCGGCGGGAGACGAGGCGACAACCATTGTCGCGTGGAGGAAGAGAAGCGACGCGGGGGGCAAGCCGTCTGGAGATTGAAGGAGGGGTCTGGCATTAGTGTTTATGTCATGCCTCCAAATTATTATTTTTTAAAATTTTTTTCAAATGTTGATATCAGCTATTTTGTCGCGTAGGAGATTTTTTTTTGCAAATGAAGAGGAAGGGGATTGGAGTCCCTTTGAGCTTCTATTAAGCTAGGCTTGAAAAATAAAAAATAGAAATGTCAGATACTTAGGGGCTTGAAGCCCATATTTATTACAAAATAAATTAAGGTGATTTTCTCTCTTTCTTTTTTTAAATTTTGTAAAGATGTTTATGGAATTTTTTTAGGTGATTTGAAATGCAATGCATGCGAAAATAATGAGATGAAGATTATGCACAAAATGAAGAAAATGCAATTAATTAAACATGAATTTTGCTCAATAAAATGTTTAAAAACATGATAAATTCATCAGGCTTTATCCCTTGCAACCCCCGCAGGGAGGCCCACCTGAGCTCCGTAGACCCCAAGGATGGTTGACCAGGCAGCGAGACCCTCGTACTGATGGGGTATGGTGGCACAAGTGGACGTCGGATCGTTCCTCCACTAGGTTCAACAGAACATACGGTTACAATTCAAATCATATGATTCAATATCAACTTCTCGGATATCTTTAATGACAACTATCGTCAATGACTCCCTTTTTGGTAAATAGTGGCAATTGATTTTCTTTTTAATTGGGTAGAAGTTTAGTAGAAAAGATTTATGGAATATGGAATTGATATATCCTTTTTTCTTATTCTTATCTTCATAATTTCATTATATATTACAGTGTTTTACATTATATATCTTATTTCATCAATATATATTTACTATACTTTTTTATTTTTCCCCCTATAGAAACTGAGGCTTATGTCTCGACCGCCTCAAGGCTATACCGTGCCTCGTTCCGCCTTTCTTTTTTTTTCAAACCTTGATCTCAACAGAGACAATACCAGATAGCCATACCTTGGCATATGCATCATCTGCCTCCATGAGGTGTTGGTCCTCGTCTTGTCCATCTACACATTGTGCGTCAGAATGTGCTTTTTACCATGGCTTTGCAAACCCACAACTCATAGTTTGTGCCATCCATCTTGACAATAGGTGCTTGAAGGCACTTGTAGATGGCATATCAACTCTGCTTTATGACATTGTGGACAAATAACCGGGACATTGGACAGATCTTGAAGCGTCTACATGGATATGAAAAGGGACGGTTGAGGTCGTAAACTCACACCACAACCAACCCTAGACAAATGTTGACGAAAAGTGGTCCGATTTTGGTTTCAAAAGGCTGAAATCAGATCAAAAACTCTTAAATCAGACAACAAACTATGAACTTAGAGTAGCACAAGGGCCACTGACCAACACTGGATGGTGATCGTTGGCTATGGGGCTGCTAGATGGAACCGACAACACCCTGGGACTACCGTTAGGGCAGTGGCGATGGCTACTAGGGCAGCAGCGGGTGGCAGAAGTGACGAAAGGGCAACGACGAGTGGCTGGACTGCTTCGTAGAGTAGCTGCAAGCGGTTGGGTTGTCACCTAGAGCAGTCACGAGGGTCGGGTTGCAGTTGGGATGCCGCTTGGAGCATCAACGGTTGTCTCTAGGGCAACAACATGCGGTTGGGGTGGTTGTGTTGCCGCCTCGAGAAATAGTGAGGGCTGGGTTGCGGTCGGGCTGTCGTTACACCCCTAAATCTAGGCGAGGCAAGGCTGGAGGTAGGGTTGGGGAGATGTGGCCAGGGTTCCGATCTAGGATTGTCGCTTTGGTACCATGTGGAAAGAGAATGTTTCATTCTTTATTCATAAAGTTCAAGGGTTGTCCTATATTGAAGAGAGAAATTCTAATGACTAAATTACATATTAAGGACGGAGAAATAAATAAACTGTGAAATAATAACATAACATAAGACTCTCAACAACATATGTAGCGTGGCACAGGAGATATGGCCTTTTCTGAGACCTGTATTGGGGGACGGATATGGTTTTCATTTCTGGAGTGAGGGTGGGATGTTGCAGGGGAGATCTCCATGCCTGATAAGGCGCTTGCGACAAATCCAGACTGCTCGGTGGTAGAAGCATGGGACGGACAATCTTTCTTTCTGCAGCTTAGGTTGGGGCTTTACGGTCAAAGATTGGAAGAGTTGTTGGTGTTGGTTGAGGATCTTGAGAGAGTGGTTGGTCCCACAGAAAGGAGATATTGCTAGACCTGGGGTGATGGATTTTTCTTAGTAGGGAAGGCATATAGGGCCTTGAAGGGCCCCTTAACCTTTGACCCTAGGGGGTATGCGAGGGACTGAATGGTGGAAAGTTCCAACACGAGTGAAGGTATTCCTTTTGCTTTTCAGGAGAGGTAGATTGCCCACCAAAGAGCGATTTGCGAGATTCATACCGACTTCTGATTTGATGTGTCCTCGTTGCCTAGTGAGCATGGAGGATGTCGAACATCTTTTTTTTGGGTGTGGGAACTCAATAGAGGGTTGAAATCTTTTTGGGAGTCATGCGATAAGCATCGACAATAGTTTTGAATTTTGGAGATCCATTGGGAAAGACTAGAATGGCACAGAGAAGGAGAGATCGAGGTACGTGGCAATGATATGAGCATTATGGTTGGTCATAAACGGTGTGGTTTTTAGGCAAAGACTGATTCTACAAGGAAAATATGAGCACATGTTAAAGCTTTGAATGATAGTTGGAATATGCAAATCACACAGGTATACATGTACATGTAATACTTTTTCGGTGATAAATGAAGTTTTTGGGCACACACCTTTACAATGGACGTATTTTTATTGTCTTTCAAAAAAATGTCATGTTGTGCACTTTTTTTGATTAGATTAAATGTTAGTCACATTACTCAAGATAGATCATAACTTTGTATCAGAAAAAAAATATTCATAACAACGCGTTCATTGTAATATTTTTCAAATGGATTACAATGTGGATTCGCTTGATATGGAATTTAACACATTGTATTATCTAATTTAGTGGAATGGCGTAAAAGATAGGAAGCATTATAAATTTGAGAATATTAAATTTGTAAACACGATATCAAAAAATGGAGTTATATATAGACAAGAGCGAGCAAGAATAAGTTTAATTATATAGGCTGTCAAAAAATCTTTAACGTCGTTATAATTATTGATGAAATTTCTAATGAGTTAAACTTGGTTTCTTAAAGAAATTTTACAAATGAGAAATATAGAGCTCAGCTTACCAAAGGCTCGTTAAGAGGCTCATGAACCAACTCCAACTTAACGAGTTCAAGTTTTTGAGTTTTCTTATCATGTTCAAGTCTGAGTTGGTGCTGACTTGACTCATTCAACTTGATAGACACCCATCTCTGTACCCTAGTTGTGTGGTGCCTGGCCGGGGATAAATTTTGGTTTCTTTGTGGATTCTTTTGGCTTGCTACTTACGCACTTCTTCAGTATGTGGATGATACTATTTGCTTCATTCAAGAGCTGAAGTGTGAGGCATGTCAGGTGAAGGTGCTGATGGAGATTTTTGGGAGGCATCGGGGTAGGTGATCAATTGTAAGAAGTCATCTTTCATGATCTTTTGTTTGGACGATTTGTTGGAAGTTGGGTGCGAGAGGGTGCTAGATACCGTGCAGGTGAAGTTATTGTTGACCTACCTTAGCATGCCGTTGGTGAGCTTTTTATGTAAGAAGATTGCCTTGCTGGTCTACATGTTTATTTAGGAGGCCTACAATATTGGTGAAGAAGTGAATTTTATGGGGTAAGGCAGAGAATCTTGTGGAAGGGGGCTGCTGAAAGGGGTTCAATCTGTTAGGTAAAGTAGGAGGAGATCTACACATCAAAGGAGGAAAGTGGGTTGCATATCAGGAATCTATGGTCGTTTAATGAAGCCATGTTATCTTACTGGATATTGAAACCGTTGGGAAGCAGTAAGGATGTGCCGCAACTCGCAAGATTCTATAGGCTTGCTATCATAGGTGCCTGGATCTGGAGGAGAGGATCAGGCTGTTGAGGAAGTTTTCCATTTTCTATAATGTGATTATTTATCTGACACCTGATGTGAAGAGGTTTCTGAGACGGAAGTTGGAGCAATGTGGATTTCTTCAGATTATGGCTCGAGGACTGGTCAGGGAAGAGGGTGTCGATGGAGAGTTTTTTGAAATTGGCCGTGTTCGTGGCAGACATTATTCCTTCTGTGCAAGTGTGATATATTGATGGCCTCTCTGTGAGGATCACGTTTCCTTGAATCGATTCGAGCTACTGGCAGAGGATCTTTCCTATCCAGAGGGATTGAGTTTGCAGTCTGTGAATCAACTTGTTTCTTGTATCTTGAGGGGAGGGTTTTTCGTATGTCCTTGTGACCATCTTATTACTTTGCTTGGGTTGGTCTGGTTCATCGACCATCTTAGCATATTTATTCTACATGTGCCGTGTACACTCTACTTGGTCCATCAGTTTCGAGTATGTGCTATGATTCTGAGAGGTTTTGATCTCTGTGCATGTGGATATGCCTATCTCTTGAGCGATGTTGATATAATGGATCTGTAGTTAGAGGTTTGATTATTGCTGGTAGATGTTTGGTTCTTGTATTTTTGTTCATTATAATTCCAGTTAACTGGTAAATTTGTATTAGGGTATGGGCGTATGTATGACCTTTTTGTTACCAGTTTTCTCTTGAGAAAAATAATGTAAAACTTTGGCTTTTGGGCCACTTCTACCTCTGTCATTATGCCATTAGAATTTTTCCCTTCGAATTCTTGAGATCTTATCGCTTCGATTAAATTGTATTGGTATCTTAATTATGTGCAATTTAATAAAATATCAGTTTTGACATATGAGATGGACAAAAGGAGTCAGGGCGGCAGCGCTGTCAATTCTCTGGTGGAGCTTGCATAAGAGGAATCATATTGTGTTCTGATCTAGGAAGCCATGTGCATAGAAGTTGTGCTAAGAAGTCTAGGCGTCATGTAACTGGTGACAATTTAGCACGGTCATATTTAGATGTTTCTAAGATACCCCTCAACCTCTGGTAGCCATCAGTTGAAAACAAACAAATTGGCAACATATTGCATTATGATAGTGAATTCAACTATCATATATATAGGTCAATTTTTTCTTACCTCATTTCCCGCCAAGACAATCCTTTGGCAAAGTTTTAGTCCAGCAATCTCATTTGAATTATTCTGATCGCAGTTCAAGAGGTTCCTGAAGAAACAGAGCCTAAATTCACTCCCTTCACCGGCTCTGGACGAAGGTTGGATGGAAAACCTGCAACACTGAGCAGCAATCCGTCTGTGGCCGGCACGTCAAACAATCGTCCAGCTCAAGCACCCAATGGGGGAAAGCTTCCAAGCAGTTCAGCTTTGCAGAACACTTCGAATTCCTCGCAGAGACCTTCTGGGAAGCTTATTTTCGGTTCAAGCTCTGCTCCGAAAGAAACCAAGAAGGTTTGCCTCGTAGTACTGTCTTTCTTAATCTTTTTCTCAGATTCATAATGAACTTTTTCGCATTGTCCAAATTATGTGATTTCTACGCTGAAATCTCTGCAGGCTCCGGCAAAGGAACCGGAGGAACCCCCGAAAAAGGAAGAGCCTAAATTCCAGGCATTCACGGGGAAGAAGTATTCCTTGAGGGGCTGATTCTCGACGAACCTGTACTTGTACGCACACACTCATACATTCATATGCATAGTCTTTTAAATGGACATTCTTTCTCCCCGGAGTGAGATTTAATTTATGAAGAAGTTCATGTAAGCTGACTATGGCTGTTTAATTCTCTTAAGTTAGACATTCTTTCTCTTGGAATGTCTATCAAATGCGTCTGTCGGCTTTTTGGAATAATCAACATACGCAGAGATGATTCTCAACTCCAAAAATTACTTGAAGACATTCGATGACATCAAAAAAGAGAGAAGTGTTGCCATTTGGATCTCTAAATTTGCATCCAATGAAATTAACTCAATCTGATTAGAACAAGCATTATACTATATAAGTAGTGTTTTATTTTTTAAAAAAATCCCGAGATTTAGTCCTGGTCAGAGACCCCAGTAAAAGCACAACCCACCATAGGAAATCAAGTTTTAGTATCACCGATCTAAGTAGGACTAGGGGTAAGTGTGACCAACCATTCTGATCTGCCGGTCCCATTTCAACCATTGGGGAGCCTACTTTGTGAAGTAGGTAACCTTACCTATTTAACATCTGTTTTTAGCAAAAAAAATTACTATATCTCTCTAATATGTCATTCAAATTGCGTTAAAAACAGAGACTCCTTCACAAAGTAGGCTCCCTTTTCCCTCTGTGTGTGTGTGTGCGCGCGTGTGCGTGCATTTGTGTGTGTGTGTGTCATTCCAATTTCGTCAGAAACAGAGACTCCTACGCCCTCCATCTAAAAAAGGTCAATTTCAACAATTCTGAGACCGTTAAAATTTGACGATCTTGATGGAGGGGATAGAAGTCTCGAATTAAGTTGAATTTTGAATGACATCATGGTGACATATTGTGATCTAAATTTCAATAAGTTTCATTTCAGAAAAAAAATATAGGAGAAAAGGGGTGGGAGCATGTAAGTTGGCTACAATCAGGGAGCATACTCCCTTTTCCCTATATATATATATATATATATATATATATATATATATATATAGGAAATATTCCAATGAGGTGCACCTTTCCTGGATGCATGGAAAGCCACATCAATTTAAGCATTTGTTCTATTTATTTTACACATTCTAACTCCATAAATTTAATACTAAATATTAACATAATATGTATATCATGAAAGATTTATGAAAATATTAATATAATTGACATTTAATGTTTGTTACAATATGGATGATATATTTTACATAACTGTATTATCATCATTATTTTACAATATGTAGTTCAAATTTACAATATTGTTACGTATTTTACAAATTTGGTAGTGGCTTTCTGAATTTCAGGAAAGACCCACCTCATTAGAAGGGCTCCCTATATATATATATATATATAGAGAGAGAGAGAGAGGAAAATGGGGCTGCCCCCTAGGGGGAGCTAACTTAGCTCCCCCCACCCTATTTTCTTCATTTTTTTAATTTTTTTTTTGAAAATTTTTTCCGTGAATATTCATCACTATATCCCTATATTATGTCATAAAAATTTCGTGTGAAACAGAGACTCCTACGGCCTCCATCCAGACAGTCATTTTTTAACGGTAAGAGGATTTTTTAAATCGACCCCGTTTGGATGGAGGTCGTAGGAGTCTCTGTTTCGCATGAAATTTGAATGACATAATATAGGGATTTAATAATGAATTTACACGATTTTAGATTTCAAAAAAAAATAAAAAAAATTTGTGAAAAAAGGGTGGGGGGAGCTAAGTTAGCTCCCCCTAGGGGGCATACACATTTTACCCATATATATATATATATAGAGAGAGAGAGAGAGAGAGAGAGAGAGAGAGGATAGGGAGTATGCACCCAATGTGCATGTAATTCTACATGCACCCGGGCCTATAACTCCCATATTTTTTTACTTTTCCGAAAAATACCGCTATGTATATTCATCTATATATCCTTCCTATATGTCATTCCAATTTCATCAGAAACAGAGACTCCTACGTCCTCCATCCAGAACACATTATTTTTAACGGTCTTAGAATTGTTGTAATTGACCTGTTCTAGATGGAGGACGTAGGGGTCTCTGTTTTTGATGAAATTAGAATGACATACAGGAGGGATATATAGATGAATGTACATGGTCGTATTTTTCGGAAAAGAAAAAATGTGGGAGTTATAGGTCCGCGTCAATGTAGAATTACATGCACTTGGGTGCATACTCCCTATCCTCATATATATATATATATATATATATATATATATATATATATATATATATATGAGGAAAATGGGGCTGCCCCCTAAGGGGAGCTAACTTAGCTCCCCCACCCTATTTTCTTCAAATTTTTTATTTTTTTGAAATTTTTTTCCGTGAATATTCATCACTATATCCCTATATTATGTCATAAAAATTTCGTGGGAAACAGAGACTCCTACGGCCTCCATCCAGACAGTCATTTTTTTAACGGTAACAAGATTTTTTAAATCGACCCCGTTTGGATGAAGGTCGTAGGATTCTCTGTTTCGCATTAAATTTGAATGACATATTATATGGATTTAATAATGAATTTACGCGGTTTTGGATTTCAAAAAAAAAATAAAAAAAATATGTGAAAAAGAAGTGGGGGGAGCTAAGTTAGCTCCCCCTAGGGGGCATACACATTTTACCCTATATATATAGGAAAAAATGGGGCTGCCCTCGCCCCATTTTTCGATGTTTTTTTTATTTTATTTTTGAAAAATAAAACCATGTATATTGATCCATATATCCCTCCTACATGCCATTCGAATTTCGTCAGAAACAGAGACTCCTACGGCCTCCATCTCGATGGTATCGTTTTAAAAAAATCCTGTTACCGTTAAAAAATTACTGTCCGGATGGAGGCGTAGGAGTCTCTGTTTCTGACGAAATTCGAATGGTATATAGGAGGGATATAGGGATGAATGTAAATGATGTTATTTTTCAAAAAAAAATAAAAAATTTTGCCCAAATAAGGCGGGGGCAGCCATGTTGGCTGCCCCTAGGAGGCAGCCACATATGACCCATATATATATATATATATATATATATATATGAGGAAAATGGGGCTGCCCCCTAGGGGGAGCTAACTTAGCTCCCCCCACCCGATTTTCTTCAATTTTTTTAATTTTTTTTGAAAATTTTTTCCGTGAATATTCATCACTATATCCCTATATTATGTCATAAAAATTTCGTGTGAAACAGAGACTCCTACGGCCTCCATCCAGACAGTCATTTTTTTAACGGTAACATGATTTTTTAAATCGACCCCGTTTGGATGAGGTCATAGGAGTCTCTGTTTCGCATGAAATTTGAATGACATAATATAGGTATTTAATAATAAATTTACACGGTTTTAGATTTCAAAAAATATAAAAAAATTTTGTGAAAAAAGCGTGGGGGAGCTAAGTTAGCTCCCCCTAGGGGGCATACACATTTTACCCTATATATATATATATGGTTAAATGGGGTTGTCCCCTTGGAGAAGCCAACTTGGCTACTCCCACCCCTATTTTCCCCTCATTTTTTTGTTTCTTTGGAAAATAAAAATTTGTAAATTCATCATTATATCCCTCTAACATTTTATTAAAATTTTGTTAGAAACAGAAACTCGTACGGCCTCCATTCAAACATGGTCGATTTAAAAAATCCTGTGACCGTTAAAAAAATGAGGGAAAGATAGGGGTGGGAGTAGCCAAGTTGGCTACTCCCAGGGGCAGCCCCATTTTACCCATATATATATATATATATATATATATATATATATATATATATATATATATATATATAAAGGGAAGCTGCTCCGCGGAGCAGCCAAGCTGCCTGCTGCGTGGGGCAGTTCCCCCACCCCCCTTTTATTTTTTTTTGAATTTTTTTTATGTTTATTCATCTATATATACCTTCTACATGTCATTCAAATTTCGTGAGAAATGGAGACTCCTATGCCCTCCATTTAGAACAGGTAAAATTTAACGGCCTAAAATTTGCTGTAAAGTACCTGCTCTAGATGAAGGGCATAGGAGTCTCCGTTTCTCGCGAAATTTGAATGACATGTAGGAGGGATATATATATGAATTGTAACGTCCCGTGCTTAGGTCCCCGGTCCGTTATTGAGGAAAACTGACCCTGACAACTTGTTGGGTTCGAGCCCAAATGGACCCGTTGACAACCACCCAAAATGCTTAAGCCCAAGTTATCAAGTAGTAATCTCCACCACTTATATACCACACCCACACTTTATGAGTTTTCCATTGGTACTATGTTTGGGGTTAGGGTGTTACAACCTCCCCCACTTATTTTCCCAACGTCCTCGTTGCGACATGTCCCATCACTTATTCCCAGTGATAGTGGCGGTTACACGCTCCGGGTAGGCATTTCCTCCAACCTCTTTGTAGGGGCGGCTCCACCTCTCGGGTAGTCCTTTCCACTATTAGAGAAAATTTGGCTCTGATACCATCTGTAACGTCCCGGGCTTAGGTCCCCGGTCCGTTATTGAGGAAAATTGACCCTGACAACTTGTTGGGTTCGAGCCAAATGTACCCGTTGACAACCACCCAAAATGCTTAAGCCCAAATTGTCAAGTAGTAATCTCCACCACTTATATACCACATCCACACTTTGTGAGTTTTCCATGTGGTACTATGTTTGGGGTTAGGGTGTTACATGAATAAACATAAAAAAATTACAAAAAAAATAAAAAGGGGCGGGGGGGACTGCCCCACGCAGCAGCCAGCTTGGCTGCTCCGCGGAGCAGCTTCCCCGTTCTCTCTCTCTCTCTCTCTCTCTATATATATATATATATGGGTAAAATGTGTATGCCCCCTAGGGGGAGCTAACTTAGCTCCCCTCGCCCCTTTTTCCCAAAATTTTTTTATTTTTTTTGAAATCTAAAACCGTGTAAATTCATTATTAAATCTTTATATTATGTTATTCAAATTTCATACGAAACCGAGACTCCTACGACCTCCATCCAAACGGGGTCGATTTAAAAAATCCTGTTATCGTTAAAAAAATGACTGTCTGGATGGAGGCCATAGGAGTCTCTGTTTCACACTAAATTTTTATGACATAATATAGGGATATAGTGATGACCATTCACGGAAAAAATTTCAAAAAAAAATAAAAAAAATTGAAGAAAATGGGGCGGGGGGAGCTAAGTTAGCTCCCCCTAGGGGGCAGCCCCATTTTCCTCTATATATATATATATATATGAGGTAAATGGGGTTGCCCCTAGGGAGTAGCCAACTTGGCTACTCCCACCCCTCATTTTTTTATTTTTTTGGAAAATAAAAATTTGTATATTCATCATTATATCCCTCTCACATTCTATTAAAATTTCGTAAGAAACAAAGACTCTTACAACCTTCATCCAAACATGGTCGATTTAAAAAATCATGCGACCGTTAAAAAAAATGACATCTGGATGGAGGGCTTAGGAGTCTGTTTCTGACGAAATTTTAATAGAATGTGAGAGGGATATAATGATGAATATACAATTTTTTATTTTTCAAAAAAAAATAAAAAAATGAGAGAAAATAGGGGTGGGAGTAGCCAAGTTGGCTACTCTCTGGGGGCAGCCCCATTTTACCCTATATATATAGGGAAAAATGGGGCTGCCCCCTAGGGGTAGCCAACATGGCTGCCCCCACCCTATTTTTCGCAAAAATTTTTTATTTTTTTGAAAAAATATCACCATGTATATCCATCCCTATATCCCTCCTATATGTCATTCGAATTTCGTCAGAAACAGCCGGCCTCTATCTAGACGTCATTTTTTTAACGGTCGTAGGATTTTTTAAATCAACCCTGTCTGGATGGAGGCCGTAGAAGTCTCTGCTTCTGACGAAATTCGAATGACATGTAGAAGGGATATAGGGATGAATATACATAGTGATATTTTTTCAAAAAAATTAAAAAATTACAAAAAATGAGGTGGGGGCAGCCATGTTGGCTACCCATAGGGGGCAGCCCCATCAACCCTATATATATATATATATATGGGTAAAATGTGTATGCCCCCTAGGGGGAGCTAACTTAGCTCCCCCGCCCTTTTTTTACAAAGTTTTTTTATTTTTTTTGAAATCTAAAACCGTGTAAATTCATTATTAAATCCCTATATTATGTAATTCAAATTTCATGCGAAACAGAGACTCGTACGACCTCCATCCAAACGGGGTCGATTTAAAAAATCCTGTTACCGTTAAAAAAATGACTGTCTGGATGGAGGCCGTAGGAGTCTCTGTTTCACACGAAATTTTTATGACACAATATAGGGATATAGTGATGAATATTCACGGAAAAAATTTTCAAAAAAAATAAAATTTTTTTGAAGAAAATAGGGCGGGGGGAGCTAAGTTAGCTCCCCCTAGGGGGCAGCCCCATTTTCCTCTATATATATATATATATGTATATATATATGGGTCATATGTGGCTGCCCCCGCCTTATTTGGACAATTTTTTTTATTTTTTTTGAAAAATAACACCATTTACCTTTATCCCTATATCCCTCCTATATACCATTCGAATTTCGTCAGAAAAAGAGACTCCTACGGCCTCCATCCGGACAGTAATTTTTTAACGGTAACAGGATTTTTTTAAATCGATACCATCGAGATGGAGGCCGTAGGAGTCTCTGTTTCTGACGAAATTCGAATGGCATGTAGGAGGGATATATGGATGAATATACATGGTTTTATTTTTCAAAAAAAAATAAAAAAAAACGCCGAAAAATGGGACGCGGGCAGCCCCATTTTTTCCTCTCTCTCTCTCTCTCTCTATATATATATATATATATGGGTTAAATGGGGCTGCCCCTTGGGAGTAGCCAACTTGGTTACTCCCACCCTTATTTTTCCCTCATTTTTTAATTTTTTTTAGAAAATAAAAATTTGTAAATTCATCATTATATCCATCTAACATTCTATTAAAATTTCGTCAGAAACAGAGACTCCTACGGCCTCCGTCCAAACAGGGTCGATTTAAAAAATCCTGCGACCGTTAAAAAATGGCGTCTGGATGGAGGGCCTAGGAGTCTCTGTTTCTGACGAAATTTTAATACAATGTTAGAGGGATATAGTGATGAATATACAAATTTTTATTTTCCAAAGAAATAAAAAATGAGGGGAAAATAGGGGTGGGAGTAGCCAAGATAGCTACTCCCAGGGGGCAACCCCATTTTACCCTATATATATGGGTAAAATGGGGTTGCCCCCAGGGGGTAGCTAACTTAGTTCCCCCACCCCATTTCCCCCATATTTTTTTATTTTTTTGAATAATAAAATCGTGTAAGTTCATTATTATATTCTTATTTTATGTCATTCAAATTTCGTGAGAAATAGAGACTCCTACGGTCTCTATCCTGACATGATCGATTTAAAAAATCCTACCACCTTTAAAAAATGATTGTTTAGATGGAGGCTGTAAGAATCTCTGTTTCGCACTAAATTTGAATGGCATAATATAAAAGATATAATGATGAATATTCACAGAAGAATTTTTCAAAAAAAAACTAAGGAAAATGAGGCAGGGGGAGCTAAGTTAGCTCCCCATAGGGGGCATCCTCATTTTTCCTATATATATATATATATATAATGGGTAAAATGTATATGCTCCTTAGGGGGAGCTAACATAGCTCCTCCGTCCCATTTTTCGCATATTATTTATTTTTTTTGAAATGAAAACTATGTAAATTCATTATTATATTCATATATTGTGTCAATAAAATTTCATGTATTCCAATAAAAAACTATATTAAAAGGGAAAACTCATCTAACAAGTAGGATCGGTGGATCCATGGGTAAATAAAATGAGTCTAACCTCTCCTCAATCACATGCTGAAGAAAACATTGTGATAGCAATATAAGAGAAGGAAAGGAACTTAAATGAAACCATTCTCTTATCCATGTTCCTGCATCTACTCATGCATATTGCAACTTCCAAACCATATCGTGGTCAAGAGAAAACCGAGGAAAACTCAAAAAAGGAGGAGACGGAAAAAGCGCTTACCTTTCTGACATGAAAATCATGCGAATCACATCGAAACTAGTTCTCTACCAAAGATTATAGGGATTCGCCAAACTTCGATGGCTTTCCGATGAAACTCCAACAAGCTTGAATGGTGGTAGAGGTGGGTTGTTGTTATGATTTAAGGGATTGAGGGCCATTCTACGATTCAAAATTATGGTATCGTTTAAAATATTATGGTACTTATTGCTGGGACTATTTAGCTGCTCCAGATGGATCCAAATAACAGCTAACATCATAAATAATTGTCAAGCAGTGGTGTTAACTCTGAAGATTAGTGTTGAGGTAATCAAAAGTGCATTTTCTTTCTCACAAGAATACACACTCACTCGTTGCGAAACATGTCTATACGAACTCTCAGACTGGATCACACACTACAAGAAACTGGACCTTAAGGCAACGAATAATTTAAATATTTATTGCCATATCTTTCGATGTTAAAGATTAAACAACGAATATTTTATACTTGTAATTAATAACAAATGTAATATTCGTTGTTAAAGGTCCATATAACAACGATTTTTCGTTGAATTATTCGTTAAAATTCACAGTAACCATTGCCAAAATTAGCAACGATTAGAAGAA